>JBBGZY010001658.1:0-217500 GCA_037952925.1 Lithobates clamitans
AAGGGCCGGGGGTGCGATTTTGGTCATTTTGGACCGATTTCAGACTAAAAGGGCCGGGGGTGCGATTTTGGTCATTTTGGACCGAATTCAGACTAAAAGGTCTGGGGGTGCGATTTTGGACCGATTTCAGACTAAAAGGGCCGGGGGTGCGATTTTGGACCGATTTCTGGCTAAAAGGGCCGGGGGTGCGATTTTGCTAATTTTGGACCGATTTCCGGCTAAAAGGTCCGGGGGTGCGATTTTGCTAATTTTGGACCGATTTCCGGCTAAAAGGTCCGGGGGTGCGATTTTGCTCATTTTGGACCGATTTCCAACTAAAAGGGCCGGGGGTGCGATTTTCGACCGATTTCAGACTAAAAGGGCCGGGGGTGCGATTTTCGACCGATTTCAGACTAAAAGGGCCGGGCTGCGATTTTGGTCATTTTGGACCGATTTCCGGTTAAAAGGGCCGGGGGTGCGATTTTGGTCATTTTGGACCGATTTCAGACTAAAAGGGCCGGGTTTGCGATTTTGCTCATTTTGGACCGATTTCAGACTAAAAGGGCCGGGGGTGCAATTTTGCTCATTTTGGACCGATTTCAGACTAAAAGGGCCGGGTTTGCGATTTTGCTCATTTTGGACCGATTTCAGACTAAAAGGGCCGGGGGTGCGATTTTGCTCATTTTGGACCGATTTCAGACTTAAAGGGCCGGGGGTGCGATTTTGGACCGATTTCAGACTAAAAGGGCCGGGGGTGCGATTTTGCAAATTTTGGACTGATTTCCGGCTAAAAGGGCCGGGGGTGCGATTTTGGACCGATTTCAGACTAAAAGGGCCGGGGGTGCGATTTTGCTCATTTTGGACCGATTTCCGGCTAAAAGGTCCGGGGGTGCGATTTTGCTCATTTTGGACTGATTTCCGGTTAAAAAGGCAGGGGGTGCGATTTTGGACCGATTTCTGGCTAAAAGGGCCGGGCTGCGATTTTGGTCATTTTGGACCGATTTCCGGTTAAAAGGGCCGGGGGTGCGATTTTGGTCATTTTGTACCGATTTCAGACTAAAAGGGCCGGGGGTGCGATTTTGCTCATTTTGGACCGATTTCCGGCTAAAAGGGCCGGGGGTGCGATTTTGCTCATTTTCGACCGATTTCAGACTAAAAGGGCCGGGGGTGCGATTTTGGTCATTTTGGACCGATTTCAGACTAAAAGGGCCGGGGGTGCGATTTTGCTCATTTTGAACCGATTTCAGACTAAAAGGGCCGGGGGTGCGATTTTGCTCATTTTGGACCGATTTCAGACTAAAAGGGCCGGGGGTGCGATTTTGGACCGATTTCAGACTAAAAGGGCCGGGGGTGCGATTTTGCTAATTTTGGACTGATTTCCGGCTAAAAGGGCCGGGGGTGCGATTTTGGAGCGATTTCAGACTAAAAGGGCGGGGGGTGCGATTTTGGTCATTTTGGACCGATTTCAGACTAAAAGGGCCGGGTTTGCGATTTTGCTCATTTTGGACCGATTTCAGACTAAAAGGGCCGGGGGTGCGATTTCAAACCGATTTCAGACTAAAAGGGCCGGGGGTGCGATTTTGGTCATTTTGGACCGATTTCAGACTAAAAGGGCCGGGGGTGCGATTTTTGACCGATTTCAGACTTAAAGGGCCGGGGGTGCGATTTTGGACCGATTTCAGACTAAAAGGGCCGGGGGTGCGATTTTGTTTATTTTGGACCGATTTCCGGCTAAAAGGGCCGGGGGTGCGATTTTGGACCGATTTCAGACTAAAAGGGCGGGGGGTGCGATTTTGGTCATTTTGGACCGATTTCAGACTAAAAGGGCCGGGCTGCGATTTTGGTCATTTTGTACCGATTTCAGACTAAAAGGGCCGGGGGTGCGATTTTCAAACCGATTTCAGACTAAAAGGGCCGGGGGTGCGATTTTGGTCATTTTGGACCGATTTCAGACTAAAAGGGCCGGGGGTGCGATTTTGGACCGATTTCAGATTAAAAGGGCCGGGGGTGCGATTTTGGGACCGAATTCAGACTAAAAGGGCCGGGGGTGCGATTTTTGACCGATTTCAGACTAAAAGGGCCGGGGGTGCGATTTTGGACCGAATTCAGACTAAAAGGGCCGGGGGTGCGATTTTGGACCGATTTCAGACTAAAGGGCCGGGGGTGCGATTTTGCTAATTTTGGGACTGATTTCCGGCTAAAAGGGCCGGGGGTGCGATTTTGGACCGATTTCAGACTAAAAGGGCGGGGGGTGCGATTTTGGTCATTTTGGACCGATTTCAGACTAAAAGGGCCGGGGGTGCGATTTTGCTAATTTTGGACCAATTTCTGATTAAAAGGGCCGGGGGGTGCGATTTTCGAACCGATTTCAGACTAAAAGGGCCGGGGGTGCGATTTTGGTCATTTTGGACCGATTTCAGACTAAAAGGGCCGGGGGTGCGATTTTGGACCGATTTCAGACTAAAGGGCCGGGGGTGCGATTTTGCTAATTTTGGACTGATTTCCGGCTAAAAGGGCCGGGGGTGCGATTTTGGACCGATTTCAGACTAAAAGGGCCGGGGGTGCGATTTTGGACCGATTTCCGGTTAAAAGGGCCGGGGGTGCGATTTTGCTCATTTTCGACCGATTTCAGACTAAAAGGGCCGGGGGTGCGATTTTGCTGATTTTGGACCAATTTCCGGTTAAAAGGGCCGGGGGTGCGATTTTGGACCGATTTCCGGTTAAAAGGGCCGGGGTTGCGATTTTGGTGATTTTGGACCGATTTCCGGCTAAAAGGGCCGGGGGTGCGATTTTGCTCATTTTGGACCGATTTACGGCTAAAAGGGCCGGGGGTGCGATTTTGGACCTATTTCCGGTTAAAAGGGCCGGGGGTGCGATTTTGGACCGAATTTAGACTAAAAGGGCCGGGGGTGCGATTTTTGACCGATTTAAGACTAAAAGGGCCGGGGGTGCGATTTTGCTGATTTTGGACCGATTTCAGACTAAAAGGGCCGGGGGTGCGATTTTGGACCGATTTCAGACTTAAAGGGCCGGGGGTGCGATTTTGGACCGATTTCAGACTAAAAGGGCCGGGGGTGCGATTTTGCTAATTTTGGACTGATTTCCGGCTAAAAGGGCCGGAGGTGCGATTTTGGACCGATTTCAGACTAAAAGGGCGGGGGGTGCGATTTTGGTCATTTTGGACCAATTTCTGATTTAAAAGGGCCGGGGGTGCGATTTTCGAACCGATTTCAGACTAAAAGGGCCGGGGGTGCGATTTTCGAACCGATTTCAGACTAAAAGGGCCGGGGGTGCGATTTTGGTCATTTTGGACCGATTTCAGACTAAAAGGGCCGGGGGTGCGATTTTGGACCGATTTCAGACTAAAAGGGCCGGGGGTGCGATTTTGGTCATTTTGGACCGATTTTCTGCAAAAAAGGGCCGGGGGTGCGATTTTGGTCATTTTGGACCGATTTCAGACTAAAAGGGCCGGGGGTGCGATTTTGCTGATTTTGGACCAATTTCCGGTTAAAAGGGCCGGGGGTGCGATTTTGGGACCGATTTCCGGTTAAAAGGGCCGGGGTTGCGATTTTGGTGATTTTGGACCGATTTACGGCTAAAAGGGCCGGGGGTGCGATTTTGGACCTATTTCCGGTTAAAAGGGCCGGGGCTGCGATTTTGCTCATTTTGGACCGATTTCAGACTAAAAGGGCCGGGCTGCGATTTTGCTCATTTTGGACCGATTTCAGACTAAAAGGGCCGGGGGTGCGATTTTGCTCATTTTGGACCGATTTCAGACTAAAAGGGCCGGGGGTGCGATTTTGCTCATTTTGGACCGATTTCAGACTAAAAGGGCCGGGGGTGCGATTTTGCTCATTTTGGACCGATTTCAGACTAAAAGGGCCGGGGGTGCGATTTTGCTCATTTTGGACCGATTTCAGACTAAAAGGGCCGGGGGTGCGATTTTGCTCATTTTGGACCGATTTCAGACTAAAAGGGCCGGGGGTGCGATTTTGCTAATTTTGGACCAATTTCTGATTAAAAGGGCCGGGGGTGCGATTTTCGAACCGATTTCAGACTAAAAGGGCCGGGGGTGCGATTTTGGTCATTTTGGACCGATTTCAGACTAAAAGGGCCGGGGGTGCGATTTTGGACCGATTTCAGACTAAAAGGGCCGGGGGTGCGATTTTGGACCGATTTCCGGTTAAAAGGGCCGGGGGTGCGATTTTGGTCATTTTGGACCGATTTTCTGCAAAAAAGGGTCGGGGGTGCGATTTTGGACCGATTTCAGACTTAAAGGGCCGGGGGTGCGATTTTGGACCGATTTCAGACTAAAAGGGCCGGGGGGTGCGATTTTGGACCGATTTCAGACTAAAAGGGCCGGGGGTGCGATTTTGGACCGATTTCAGACTAAAAGGGCGGGGGGTGCGATTTTGGTCATTTTGGACCAATTTCTGATTAAAAGGGCCGGGGGTGCGATTTTCGAACCGATTTCAGACTAAAAGGGCCGGGGGTGCGATTTTGGTCATTTTGTACCGATTTCAGACTAAAAGGGCCGGGGGTGCGATTTTCGAACCGATTTCAGACTAAAAGGGCCGGGGGTGCGATTTTCGAACCGATTTCAGACTAAAAGGGCCGGGGGTGCGATTTTGGTCATTTTGGACCGATTTCAGACTAAAAGGGCCGGGGGTGCGATTTTGGACCGATTTCAGACTAAAAGGGCCGGGGGTGCGATTTTGGTCATTTTGGACCGATTTTCTGCAAAAAAGGGCCGGGGGTGCGATTTTGGTCATTTTGGACCGATTTCAGACTAAAAGGGCCGGGGGTGCGATTTTGGTCATTTTGTACCGATTTCAGACTAAAAGGGCCGGGGGTGCGATTTTGCTGATTTTGGACCAATTTCCGGTTAAAAGGGCCGGGGGTGCGATTTTGGACCGATTTCCGGTTAAAAGGGCCGGGGTTGCGATTTTGGTGATTTTGGACCGATTTACGGCTAAAAGGGCCGGGGCCGCGATTTTGGACCTATTTCCGGTTAAAAGGGCCGGGGCTGCGATTTTGCTCATTTTGGACCGATTTCAGACTAAAAGGGCCGGGCTGCGATTTTGGTCATTTTGGACCGATTTCAGACTAAAAGGGCCGGGGGTGCGATTTTGCTCATTTTGGACCGATTTCAGACTAAAAGGGCCGGGGGTGCGATTTTGCTCATTTTGGACCGATTTCAGACTAAAAGGGCCGGGGGTGCGATTTTGCTCATTTTGGACCGATTTCAGACTAAAAGGGCCGGGGGTGCGATTTTGCTAATTTTGGACCAATTTCTGATTAAAAGGGCCGGGGGTGCGATTTTGGACCGATTTAAGACTAAAAGGGCGGGGGGTGCGATTTTGGTCATTTTGGACCGATTTCAGACTAAAAGGGCCGGGGGTGCGATTTTGCTCATTTTGGACCGATTTCAGACTAAAAGGGCCGGGGGTGCGATTTTCGAACCGATTTCAGACTAAAAGGGCCGGGGGTGCGATTTTGGTCATTTTGGACCGATTTCAGACTAAAAGGGCCGGGGGTGCGATTTTGGACCGATTTCAGACTAAAAGGGCCGGGGGTGCGATTTTGGACCGATTTCCGGTTAAAAGGGCCGGGGGTGCGATTTTGGTCATTTTGGACCGATTTTCTGCAAAAAAGGGTCGGGGGTGCGATTTTGCTCATTTTCGACCGATTTCAGACTAAAATGGGCCGGGGGTGCGATTTTGCTGATTTTGGACCGATTTCTGGCTAAAAGGGCCGGGGGTGCGATTTTGGTCATTTTGGACCGATTTCCGGTTAAAAGGGCCGGGGGTGCGATTTTGGTCATTTTGGACCGATTTCCGGTTAAAAGGGCCGGGGTTGCGATTTTGGTGATTTTGGACCGATTTACGGCTAAAAGGGCCGGGGGTGCGATTTTGGTCATTTTGGACCGATTTCAGACTAAAAGGGCCGGGGGTGCGATTTTGCTAATTTTGGACCAATTTCTGATTAAAAGGGCCGGGGGTGCGATTTTCGACCGATTTCAGACTAAAAGGGCCGGGGGTGCGATTTTGGACCGATTTCAGACTAAAAGGGCCGGGGGTGCGATTTTGGACCGATTTCCGGTTAAAAGGGCCGGGGGTGCGATTTTGGTCATTTTGGACCGATTTCTGGCTAAAAGGGCCGGGGGTGCGATTTTGCTCATTTTGGACCGATTTCCGGCTAAAAGTCCCGGGGGTGCGATTTTGGACCGATTTCAGACTAAAAGGGCCGGGGGTGCGATTTTGCTGATTTTGGACCAATTTCCGGTTAAAAGGGCCGGGGGTGCGATTTTGCTAATTTTGGACTGATTTCCGGCTAAAAGGGCCGGGGGTGCGATTTTGGACCGATTTCAGACTAAAAGGGCCGGGGGTGCGATTTTGGTCATTTTGGACCGATTTCAGACTAAAAGGGCCGGGGGTGCGATTTTGGACCGATTTCTGGCTAAAAGGGCCGGGGGTGCGATTTTGCTCATTTTGGACCGATTTCCGGGTAAAAGGGCCGGGGGTGCGATTTTCGACCGATTTCAGACTAAAAGGGCCGGGGGTGCGATTTTGGTCATTTTGTACCGATTTCAGACTAAAAGGGCCGGGGGTGCGATTTTCGACCGATTTCAGACTAAAAGGGCCGGGGTTGTGATTTTGGACCGATTTCAGACTAAAAGGGCCGGGGGTGCGATTTTGGTCATTTTGGACCGATTTCAGACTAAAAGGGCCGGGGGTGCGATTTTTGGACCGATTTCAGACTAAAAGGGCCGGGGGTGCGATTTTGGTCATTTTGTACCGATTTCAGACTTAAAGGGCCGGGGGGTGCGATTTTGGACCGATTTCAGACTAAAAGGGCCGGGGGTGCGATTTTGCTAATTTTGGACTGATTTCCGGCTAAAAGGGCCGGGGGTGCGATTTTGGACCGATTTCAGACTAAAAGGGCGGGGGGTGCGATTTTGCTCATTTTGGACCGATTTCCGGCTAAAAGGGCCGGGGTTGCGATTTTGCTAATTTTGGACCGATTTCAGACTAAAAGGGCCGGGGGTGCGATTTTGGACCGATTTCAGACTTAAAGGGCCGGGGGTGCGATTTTGGACCGATTTCAGACTAAAAGGGCCGGGGGTGCGATTTTGCTAATTTTGGACTGATTTCCGGCTAAAAGGGCCGGGGGTGCGATTTTGGACCGATTTCAGACTAAAAGGGCGGGGGGTGCGATTTTGGTCATTTTGGACCGATTTCAGACTAAAAGGGCCGGGGGTGCGATTTTGCTAATTTTGGACCGATTTCAGACTAAAAGGGCCGGGGGTGCGATTTTGGACCAATTTCAGACTTAAAGGGCCGGGGGTGCGATTTTGGACCGATTTCAGACTAAAAGGGCCGGGGGTGCGATTTTGGACCGATTTCAGACTTAAAGGGCCGGGGGTGCGATTTTGGACCGATTTCAGACTAAAAGGGCCGGGGGTGCGATTTTGCTAATTTTGGACTGATTTCCGGCTAAAAGGGCCGGGGGTGCGATTTTGGACCGATTTCAGACTAAAAGGGCGGGGGGTGCGATTTTGGTCATTTTGGACCGATTTCAGACTAAAAGGGCCGGGGGTGCGATTTTGGACCGATTTCAGACTAAAAGGGCCGGGGGGTGCGATTTTGGACCTATTTCCGGTTAAAAGGGCCGGGGGTGCGATTTTGCTCATTTTGGACCGATTTCAGACTAAAAGGGCCGGGGGTGCGATTTTGGACCGAATTCAGACTAAAAGGGCCGGGGGTGCGATTTTTGACCGATTTAAGACTAAAAGGGCCGGGGGTGCGATTTTGCTCATTTTGGACCAATTTCCGGCTAAAAGGGCCGGGGGTGCGATTTTGGTCATTTTGGACCGATTTCAGACTAAAAGGGCCGGGGGTGCGATTTTGGACCGATTTCTGGCTAAAAGGGCCGGGGGTGCGATTTTGGTCATTTTGTACCGATTTCAGACTAAAAGGGCCGGGGGTGCGATTTTGCTTATTTTGGACCGATTTCCGGCTAAAAGGGCCGGGGTTGCGATTTTGGACCGATTTCAGACTAAAAGGGCCGGGGGTGCGATTTTGCTCATTTTGGACCGATTTCCGGCTAAAAGGTCCGGGGGTGCGATTTTGCTCATTTTGGACTGATTTCCGGCTAAAAGGGCCGGGGGTGCGATTTTCGACCGATTTCAGACTAAAAGGGCCGGGCTGCGATTTTGGTCATTTTGGACCGATTTCCAGTTAAAAGGGCCGGGGCTGCGATTTTGGTCATTTTGGACCGATTTCAGACTTAAAGGGCCGGGTTTGCGATTTTGCTCATTTTGGACTGATTTCAGACTAAAAGGGCCGGGGGTGCGATTTTGGACCGATTTCAGACTTAAAGGGCCGGGGGTGCGATTTTGGACCGATTTCAGACTAAAAGGGCCGGGGGTGCGATTTTGCTCATTTTGGACCGATTTCAGACTAAAAGGGCCGGGGGTGCGATTTTGGACCGATTTCAGGCTTAAAGGGCCGGGGGTGCGATTTTGGACCGATTTCAGACTAAAAGGGCCGGGGGTGCGATTTTGCTAATTTTGGACTGATTTCCGGCTAAAAGGGCTAGGGGTGCGATTTTGGACCGATTTCAGACTAAAAGGGCCGGGGGTGCGATTTTGGACCGATTTCAGACTAAAAGGGCTGGGGGTGCGATTTTGGACCGATTTCAGACTAAAAAGGCCGGGGGTGCGATTTTGCTCATTTTCGACCGATTTCAGACTAAAAGGGCCGGGGGTGCGATTTTGCTGATTTTGGACCAATTTCCGGTTAAAAGGGCCGGGGGTGCGATTTTGGTCATTTTGGACCGAATTCAGACTAAAAGGTCTGGGGGTGCGATTTTATACCGATTTCAGACTAAAAGGGCCGGGGGTGCGATTTTGGACCGATTTCTGGCTAAAAGGGCCGGGGGTGCGATTTTGCTAATTTTGGACCGATTTCCGGCTAAAAGGTCCGGGGGTGCGATTTTGCTCATTTTGGACCGATTTCCAACTAAAAGGGCCGGGGGTGCGATTTTCGACCGATTTCAGACTAAAAGGGCCGGGGGTGCGATTTTCGACCGATTTCAGACTAAAAGGGCCGGGCTGCGATTTTGGTCATTTTGGACCGATTTCAGACTAAAAGGGCCGGGTTTGCGATTTTGCTCATTTTGGACCGATTTCAGACTAAAAGGGCCGGGGGTGCGATTTTGCTCATTTTGGACCGATTTCAGACTAAAAGGGCCGGGGGTGCGATTTTGGACCGATTTCAGACTTAAAGGGCCGGGGGTGCGATTTTGGACCGATTTCAGACTAAAAGGGCCGGGGGTGCGATTTTGCAATTTTTGGACTGATTTCCGGCTAAAAGGGCCGGGGGTGCGATTTTGGACCGATTTCAGACTAAAAGGGCCGGGGGTGCGATTTTGCTCATTTTGGACCGATTTCCGGCTAAAAGGTCCGGGGGTGCGATTTTGCTCATTTTGGACTGATTTCCGGTTAAAAAGGCAGGGGGTGCGATTTTGGACCGATTTCTGGCTAAAAGGGCCGGGCTGCGATTTTGGTCATTTTGGACCGATTTCCGGTTAAAAGGGCCGGGGGTGCGATTTTGGTCATTTTGTACCGATTTCAGACTAAAAGGGCCGGGGGTGCGATTTTGCTCATTTTGGACCGATTTCCGGCTAAAAGGGCCGGGGGTGCGATTTTGCTCATTTTCGACCGATTTCAGACTAAAAGGGCCGGGGGTGCGATTTTGGTCATTTTGGACCGATTTCAGACTAAAAGGGCCGGGGGTGCGATTTTGCTCATTTTGGACCGATTTCAGACTAAAAGGGCCGGGGGTGCGATTTTGGACCGATTTCAGACTAAAAGGGCCGGGGGTGCGATTTTGCTAATTTTGGACTGATTTCCGGCTAAAAGGGCCGGGGGTGCGATTTTGGAGCGATTTCAGACTAAAAGGGCGGGGGGTGCGATTTTGGTCATTTTGGACCGATTTCAGACTAAAAGGGCCGGGGGTGCGATTTTTGACCGATTTCAGACTTAAAGGGCCGGGGGTGCGATTTTGGACCGATTTCAGACTAAAAGGGCCGGGGGTGCGATTTTGTTTATTTTGGACCGATTTCCGGCTAAAAGGGCCGGGGGTGCGATTTTGGACCGATTTCAGACTAAAAGGGCGGGGGGTGCGATTTTGGTCATTTTGGACCGAATTCAGACTAAAAGGGCCGGGGGTGCGATTTTGGACCGATTTCAGACTAAAGGGCCGGGGGTGCGATTTTGCTAATTTTGGACTGATTTCCGGCTAAAAGGGCCGGGGGTGCGATTTTGGACCGATTTCAGACTAAAAGGGCGGGGGGTGCGATTTTGGTCATTTTGGACCGATTTCAGACTAAAAGGGCCGGGGGTGCGATTTTGCTAATTTTGGACCAATTTCTGATTAAAAGGGCCGGGGGTGCGATTTTCGAACCGATTTCAGACTAAAAGGGCCGGGGGTGCGATTTTGGTCATTTTGGACCGATTTCAGACTAAAAGGGCCGGGGGTGCGATTTTGGACCGATTTCAGACTAAAGGGCCGGGGGTGCGATTTTGCTAATTTTGGACTGATTTCCGGCTAAAAGGGCCGGGGGTGCGATTTTGGACCGATTTCAGACTAAAAGGGCCGGGGGTGCGATTTTGGACCGATTTCCGGTTAAAAGGGCCGGGGGTGCGATTTTGCTCATTTTCGACCGATTTCAGACTAAAAGGGCCGGGGGTGCGATTTTGCTGATTTTGGACCAATTTCCGGTTAAAAGGGCCGGGGGTGCGATTTTGGACCGATTTCCGGTTAAAAGGGCCGGGGTTGCGATTTTGGTGATTTTGGACCGATTTCCGGCTAAAAGGGCCGGGGGTGCGATTTTGCTCATTTTGGACCGATTTACGGCTAAAAGGGCCGGGGGTGCGATTTTGGACCTATTTCCGGTTAAAAGGGCCGGGGGTGCGATTTTGGACCGAATTTAGACTAAAAGGGCCGGGGGTGCGATTTTTGACCGATTTAAGACTAAAAGGGCCGGGGGTGCGATTTTGCTGATTTTGGACCGATTTCAGACTAAAAGGGCCGGGGGTGCGATTTTGGACCGATTTCAGACTTAAAGGGCCGGGGGTGCGATTTTGGACCGATTTCAGACTAAAAGGGCCGGGGGTGCGATTTTTGACCGATTTCAGACTAAAAGGGCCGGGGGTGCGATTTTGCTAATTTTGGACTGATTTCCGGCTAAAAGGGCCGGAGGTGCGATTTTGGACCGATTTCAGACTAAAAGGGCGGGGGGTGCGATTTTGGTCATTTTGGACCAATTTCTGATTAAAAGGGCCGGGGGTGCGATTTTCGAACCGATTTCAGACTAAAAGGGCCGGGGGTGCGATTTTCGAACCGATTTCAGACTAAAAGGGCCGGGGGTGCGATTTTGGTCATTTTGGACCGATTTCAGACTAAAAGGGCCGGGGGTGCGATTTTGGACCGATTTCAGACTAAAAGGGCCGGGGGTGCGATTTTGGTCATTTTGGACCGATTTTCTGCAAAAAAGGGCCGGGGGTGCGATTTTGGTCATTTTGGACCGATTTCAGACTAAAAGGGCCGGGGGTGCGATTTTGCTGATTTTGGACCAATTTCCGGTTAAAAGGGCCGGGGGTGCGATTTTGGACCGATTTCCGGTTAAAAGGGCCGGGGTTGCGATTTTGGTGATTTTGGACCGATTTCCGGCTAAAAGGGCCGGGGGTGCGATTTTGCTCATTTTGGACCGATTTACGGCTAAAAGGGCCGGGGGTGCGATTTTGGACCGAATTTAGACTAAAAGGGCCGGGGGTGCGATTTTTGACCGATTTAAGACTAAAAGGGCCGGGGGTGCGATTTTGCTGATTTTGGACTGATTTCCGGCTAAAAGGGCCGGGGGTGCGATTTTGGACCGATTTCAGACTAAAAGGGCGGGGGGTGCGATTTTGGTCATTTTGGACCAATTTCTGATTAAAAGGGCCGGGGGTGCGATTTTCGAACCGATTTCAGACTAAAAGGGCCGGGGGTGCGATTTTCGAACCGATTTCAGACTAAAAGGGCCGGGGGTGCGATTTTGGTCATTTTGGACCGATTTCAGACTAAAAGGGCCGGGGGTGCGATTTTGGACCGATTTCAGACTAAAAGGGCCGGGGGTGCGATTTTGCTGATTTTGGACCAATTTCCGGTTAAAAGGGCCGGGGGTGCGATTTTGGACCGATTTCCGGTTAAAAGGGCCGGGGTTGCGATTTTGGTGATTTTGGACCGATTTACGGCTAAAAGGGCCGGGGGTGCGATTTTGGACCTATTTCCGGTTAAAAGGGCCGGGGCTGCGATTTTGCTCATTTTGGACCGATTTCAGACTAAAAGGGCCGGGGGTGCGATTTTGCTCATTTTGGACCGATTTCAGACTAAAAGGGCCGGGGGTGCGATTTTGCTCATTTTGGACCGATTTCAGACTAAAAGGGCCGGGGGTGCGATTTTGCTCATTTTGGACCGATTTCAGACTAAAAGGGCCGGGGGTGCGATTTTGCTCATTTTGGACCGATTTCAGACTAAAAGGGCCGGGGGTGCGATTTTGCTAATTTTGGACCAATTTCTGATTAAAAGGGCCGGGGGTGCGATTTTCGAACCGATTTCAGACTAAAAGGGCCGGGGGTGCGATTTTGGTCATTTTGGACCGATTTCAGACTAAAAGGGCCGGGGGTGCGATTTTGGACCGATTTCAGACTAAAAGGGCCGGGGGTGCGATTTTGGACCGATTTCCGGTTAAAAGGGCCGGGGGTGCGATTTTGGTCATTTTGGACCGATTTTCTGCAAAAAAGGGTCGGGGGTGCGATTTTGGACCGATTTCAGACTTAAAGGGCCGGGGGTGCGATTTTGGACCGATTTCAGACTAAAAGGGCCGGGGGTGCGATTTTGGACCGATTTCAGACTAAAAGGGCCGGGGGTGCGATTTTGGACCGATTTCAGACTAAAAGGGCGGGGGGTGCGATTTTGGTCATTTTGGACCAATTTCTGATTAAAAGGGCCGGGGGTGCGATTTTCGAACCGATTTCAGACTAAAAGGGCCGGGGGTGCGATTTTGGTCATTTTGTACCGATTTCAGACTAAAAGGGCCGGGGGTGCGATTTTCGAACCGATTTCAGACTAAAAGGGCCGGGGGTGCGATTTTCGAACCGATTTCAGACTAAAAGGGCCGGGGGTGCGATTTTGGTCATTTTGGACCGATTTCAGACTAAAAGGGCCGGGGGTGCGATTTTGGACCGATTTCAGACTAAAAGGGCCGGGGGTGCGATTTTGGTCATTTTGGACCGATTTTCTGCAAAAAAGGGCCGGGGGTGCGATTTTGGTCATTTTGTACCGATTTCAGACTAAAAGGGCCGGGGGTGCGATTTTGCTGATTTTGGACCAATTTCCGGTTAAAAGGGCCGGGGGTGCGATTTTGGACCGATTTCCGGTTAAAAGGGCCGGGGTTGCGATTTTGGTGATTTTGGACCGATTTACGGCTAAAAGGGCCGGGGCCGCGATTTTGGACCTATTTCCGGTTAAAAGGGCCGGGGCTGCGATTTTGCTCATTTTGGACCGATTTCAGACTAAAAGGGCCGGGCTGCGATTTTGGTCATTTTGGACCGATTTCAGACTAAAAGGGCCGGGGGTGCGATTTTGGTCATTTTGGACCGATTTCAGACTAAAAGGGCCGGGGGTGCGATTTTGCTCATTTTGGACCGATTTCAGACTAAAAGGGCCGGGGGTGCGATTTTGCTCATTTTGGACCGATTTCAGACTAAAAGGGCCGGGGGTGCGATTTTGCTCATTTTGGACCGATTTCAGACTAAAAGGGCCGGGGGTGCGATTTTGGTCATTTTGGACCGATTTCAGACTAAAAGGGCCGGGGGTGCGATTTTGCTAATTTTGGACCAATTTCTGATTAAAAGGGCCGGGGGTGCGATTTTGGACCGATTTAAGACTAAAAGGGCGGGGGGTGCGATTTTGGTCATTTTGGACCGATTTTAGACTAAAAGGGCCGGGGGTGCGATTTTGGACCGATTTCAGACTAAAAGGGCCGGGGGTGCGATTTTGGACCGATTTCCGGTTAAAAGGGCCGGGGGTGCGATTTTGGTCATTTTGGACCGATTTTCTGCAAAAAAGGGTCGGGGGTGCGATTTTGCTCATTTTCGACCGATTTCAGACTAAAATGGGCCGGGGGTGCGATTTTGCTGATTTTGGACCGATTTCTGGCTAAAAGGGCCGGGGGTGCGATTTTGGTCATTTTGGACCGATTTCCGGTTAAAAGGGCCGGGGGTGCGATTTTGGTCATTTTGGACCGATTTCCGGTTAAAAGGGCCGGGGTTGCGATTTTGGTGATTTTGGACCGATTTACGGCTAAAAGGGCCGGGGGTGCGATTTTGCTAATTTTGGACCAATTTCTGATTAAAAGGGCCGGGGGTGCGATTTTCGACCGATTTCAGACTAAAAGGGCCGGGGGTGCGATTTTGGACCGATTTCAGACTAAAAGGGCCGGGGGTGCGATTTTGGACCGATTTCCGGTTAAAAGGGCCGGGGGTGCGATTTTGGTCATTTTGGACCGATTTCTGGCTAAAAGGGCCGGGGGTGCGATTTTGCTCATTTTGGACCGATTTCCGGCTAAAAGTCCCGGGGGTGCGATTTTGGACCGATTTCAGACTAAAAGGGCCGGGGGTGCGATTTTGCTGATTTTGGACCAATTTCCGGTTAAAAGGGCCGGGGGTGCGATTTTGCTCATTTTGGACCGATTTACGGCTAAAAGGGCCGGGGGTGCGATTTTGGACCTATTTCCGGTTAAAAGGGCCGGGGGTGCGATTTTGGACCGATTTAAGACTAAAAGGGCCGGGGGTGCGATTTTGCTGATTTTGGACCGATTTTTGGTTAAAAGGGCCGGGGGTGCGATTTTGGACCGATTTAAGACTAAAAGGGCCGGGGGTGCGATTTTGCTGATTTTGGACCGATTTTTGGTTAAAAGGGCCGGGGGTGCGATTTTGGTGATTTTGGACCGATTTACGGCTAAAAGGGCCGGGGGTGCGATTTTGCTGATTTTGGACCGATTTCCGGTTAAAACGACCAGGGGTGTGATTTCGGTCAGTTTGGACTGATTTCAGACTAAAAGGGCCGGGGGTGCGATTTTGGCAAATTTGGACCTTTTTCGAGTTAAAAGGGCCGGGGGTGCGATTTTGGACCGAATTCTGGCTAAAAGGGCCGGGGGTGCGATTTTGCTCATTTTGGACCGATTTCAGACTAAAAGGGCCGGGGGTGCGATTTTGCTCATGTTGGACCGATTTTCGGCTAAAAGGGCTGGGGGTGCGATTTTCGACCGATTTCAGACTAAAAGGTCCGGGGGTGCGATTTTGCTGATTTTGGATCGATTTCCGATTATAAGGGCCGGGGGTGCGATTTTGGTCATTTTGGACCCCTTTTTAAGCTGAAAGGGCTGGGGGTGCGATTTTGGCAATTTTTAACTTTTTTCGAGTTAAAAGGGCCGGAGGTGCAATTTTGCTCATATTGGACTGATTTCAGACTAAAAGGGCCGGGGGTGCGATTTTTAGTAATTTTGGACCATTTTAGAGATAAAAATGCCAGGGGTGCGATTTTGGTCATTTTGGACCGATTTCAGACTAAGGCCTCTTTCACACGGATGATCCGTATGTCCGTTTTTCATCCTTCCGTTTTCGGATAAAAAACGGACATACAGTCATCCCTATGGAGCGTCGGATTTCAGCGGTGACATGTCCGCTGACATCCGACCCGCTCCGATCTGAAAAGTGTAACGGAGGAAAAACCTACTTTTCCATCCGTTTTCAGGTCGGATCGGGTGACGACGGACACTACGGACCGTCATCATCCGATCCCCCCATAGGGGAGAGCGGCGCTCTGACAGGTCTGTTGCTGAACAGTGTGCAGCGATGCACCTGTCATCTTCCTGCTCAGCGGGGATCGGCGGAGCTATCCCCGCTGAGCCAGCGGATGTTCACGGGGCGGATCATCACTGATCCGCCCCATGAGAAAGAGGCCTAAAAGGGCCGGGGGTGTGATTTTGGTCATTTTGGACCCATTTTTAAGCTAAAAGGGCCGGGGGTGCGATTTTGGACCATTTCCAGGCTAAAAGTGCCTACAGCCGTTTCATCTGAGGGAAATCCTGAAAACATGACCTGTTGACTTGAGGACTGGAGAAACATTGCTCTCTAGAGAATAGTGATGGATATCGGCTGTCAGTGGGTGAGGTTGGCACTATGGCTCTCCGCTGTATTATCAGTGATGGTAGATTTGTGGCCGGCCCGCTGTATACATGAGGAGTGTTCATCTGGGTCACAGCACAGGAGGAAAAAGTAGAGAGAATGTGATTGGGTGAGGCTGATCTTTTCTTCGGTTCCAGTGAAGTCTTCTAATGACAAGTCCTCTGCAGTAGGTGAGATGCCGGTAGCACACTATGTGCCAGCCTTCATCTATTCCAGTGATCTCCAATCTGTGGCCCTTTGATCTTATCTAGTCCTTGAGGCACCATTCCATCCACAGACATCAATGATAGAGCACTGCTTCTCCCCTAAATACTAACAATAGAGCACCATTTCTCCTGCTGACACCAACAATGGCGCACTATTCCTCCCACCAATGAGGAGGCACTGTATACTTCCACTGATGACAGAGCGTTTTCTAATCCCATTGGCCAGTCTGCTCCCCTCTAAAGCCTGAGGACCACTTATTGTAACTGGTTGTTTGTTTAGAAAGTTTGAGGTTTCTGGGTTCACCATTCATAGTATTCCTGGGCGGGGGAGGGCCTTGGATTCGGCAGGAGGTGAAGGGTTGGAGCCGTTTTGGAGAACTGTAAGCAGTCACCTACTAAAGCAGGTAAAGACATCAATCAGTGCGGCAATAATTAATCCTTTTAATAGATTTAAAAAAAAATACTTTATTAAAAATGTATTTTCTAAATATGTGCATAATACATAATGTAATAAATCATTACTAAAATGTATTTATAACTACAAGCCATGTGATGAATTTAGTATTGTCCTGAAGTCAGTACAGTAGAGCTCATAGAGGGGGAGGGATAAGCAGCACAATTAGGGATTTATGTGGGCTGCAGTGCAGGGAGCACAAGTGATCAGTTCCTAATGGAAGCCATAACCAGAGCCTCCAGATTTTTTTTCTCAGTGTAATATAATAACAGTTTATCATTTATCCATCAATCGTCTTGTGTACAGCCAAGCCTGCTGGGTTCTTCCTAAACGTTCAATGTCACCGGTTATAGCCGGCAGCACCAAGCATTGTATTTTGATGGTGCAGGAGTGATTCCCCCATCCACCGCGAATGTGTGGATGGAAGAATTGGACATTTTTTTTTTCCATTCAACACATTGGTTGAATAATTTAAAAAAAAGGATTACCGTTTGTCCCAGATTCTCTAATTATCATAGAGAGTTCAACCAATTCCTTGGGGTCATACAAGTATATTACCATGTCATTGAATGTAAGTGGTTTGTGTATTTTTAATATTATTCCTCACCCAAGAGTTTTTAGTTTGTTTTCAGAAAACACGTTACATAATAGAAGTCTAGGAAAGATGTAGCTGTAGTCCGGGCCTATATATTAGAGTGAATAATAAGGTTGTGGAGTACCAACCCCAAATAGAAAATTAGAAGGGCAATCAGGTATAGGTTTTGGGCGCTAAATGGTCTCCTCCAGACAAAATAGAAATATATGTAAATATTTTATTCAAAGTAGGGGTGTTAAATACAATCGCAGCATCGCAATTCAGACGTTTCTGATGCTGCACCCACGCTGAGAGACGTCCGACTCGATTTTTGATGATGTCATCCGTCACTCCGTGCGGTGCTCCGCCTCTCTGGGTGAAACACAGAGGCAGAGCCTGCATGGCGGATAAAGCCCCGCCCCCTCCCCTTAAGCAGAAAGTCAGCTGATGAGGAGACAGCCAGTACAGTGCAGGGGGAGGAGCCCAAGGAGACCCGACATCAGGAGAGGCTTCACTGGAGGCATCAGAAGGGGGAAAACACACTGAGCATCATGGAGGAGGGGGAATCGACTGACACAAATAGCAGGTGAGTGCCAGTGTCACTGATCCCATCCCTCCGCTACCATCACCCCTCTGCCTCATCCCACCATGCCTCTGTTCCTACCATCTCTCTGATCCCACCATGCCTCTGATCCCACCATGCCTCTGATCCCACCATCCCTCTGATCCCACCATCTCTCTGATCCCACCATCCCTCTGATCCCACCATCCCTCTGATCCCACCATGCCTCTGATCCCACCATCCCTCTGATCCCACCATCCCTCTGATCCCACCATCCCTCTGATCCCACCATGCCTCTGATCCCACCATCCCTCTGATCCCACCATCCCTCTGATCCCACCATGCCTATGATCCCACCATCCCTCTGATCCCACCATCCCTCTGATCCCACCATCCCTCTGATCCCACCATGCCTCTGATCCCACCATGCCTCTGATCCCACCATCCCTCTGATCCCACCATCCCTCTGATCCCACCATCCCTCTGATCCCACCATGCCTCTGATCCCACCATCCCTCTGATCCCACCATGCCTCTGATCCCACCATCCCTCTGATCCCACCATGCCTCTGATCCCACCATCCCTCTGATCCCACCATGCCTCTGATCCCACCATCCCTCTGATCCCACCATGCCTCTGCCACTGGAAAAAAATTAAGTTTTTCTGACTGAATTTTTGGATAAAAAGTTTTTAACCATGCGCACTTGCGCTGTAATCATGATGCATCGCCAAATCGAATCGTGGACAAGATAATCGTAATCGAATTGTGAGACCAGTGAAGATGCGCACCCCTAATTCAGAGATCGAAAAACGACATATAGACATAAAACAAAAGGGGGGGGGGTGATGTATCAGCCCCCTATAAGTAAAAACAAGAATGTATATACAACGTATCAAACAAGGATGTTACAATAGGATAGCCAACTTAAACCTTGTGTATATTCCTTTTAGGACATGCCTGCTACTTGATGATGGTGGATCCTGTCTGTCTTGGGTGGGAAGTGAATGATACGCTCTGAGTAGATTTTTTTTTCACTCTATCATAAGGTTAGCACTGCTTTTACATTTTTTATGTAAATGCATTTATTATAGCTTCGGTCTTTTGCTGTTAGAATAGAGTCTCAAAGTGAACAGTCAATCAGAGGAATCTATGACGGTTTAACAGGCATATACACATTTTTGTTTATCTGCGTTTTTCTTCTCTTTTCCTTTTTTAAGTGAGGACTGCATGGCATTAGATTTGTGTTTAAGGTTGTTCCCAGCGCTGTGCAGTTTTTTTTTTTGCTCCCTGTGATGTGGGTTATCTTTTGGTCTCTCGCCTAATCCTCACGTTCTTGGATGGCTTTAAGGTACTTTGATAGACCTTCTATCCATCCTCCCCCTTTCCTACTTTTTTTGGGGGGGGGGGGGGGGGACTATATAATTGCATATATATATATATATATATATATATATATATATATATGCAAAGTGATTTATATATGTATTTATGTTTTACTTAAACACAGAGTCTAAGTGAGTTAAGGAACAAGCAAGCCCCGACGAAGCGAATATAAACCGCAAAACATGTTGGCTATCCTATTGTAACATCCATGTTTGAGATGTTGTATATACATTCTTGTTTTTACTTGTAGGGGCTGATACAACCCCCCCCCCCCCTGTTTTGTTATATGTCTGTGTCGGTTTTCTATCTTTGAATAAAATATTAACGTATATTTCTATTCTGTCTGCAGGAGACCATTTAACGCCAAACACCTATACCCAATTCCCCTTCCACATAATAGAAGTCTATGGGAAAGCCATCAATTTTTTTGTTGGCTGCTCCCTGTGTTTGATTGGGGAGATTCCCCTTCACTCTTTGGAGTCAACAGGAAATCTCTTCAAAGCTAGTGGAAATCCCCTCTAAAACAACTGTTACCAGAACAGGTGTCCCCATTAGAAGGATTTCCCTTACCACCTGTCTGGTGACAACTGTAAGATAGGGTAAAAGCACCCCAGAGGCACCAAGCTAGACCAGGGCATTGCCCATTTTTCATTCTTTACTGGACTAGATGTGATCCTGTTGAAAATGTCTTTCTGATGACAATGCAGACAGGCACAGCTTGGGTTTAATACATTTAGCCATGTGAACGTAGACCCTGGACATCCGAGCGGCCCTGGCAATGGAAAATACAGACACGTTTGTGAAGATCAGATATCTTTATTTCTGAAAGAGCAAAATCAAAAAAGAACGGATGTGTGCCACACGTACCCAACAGATAAGAAAAAGCCAAAGACACTGACCACAACTGGAAAATCCTATGTCCAGCACAATCTAAGTAATTTTGCTACCAGGACCATAGAGGCGTAAAAGCCTGATCTGTTGCTGTGATGAGCAGCATCGCTAACAAATAGCGAGATGTGGGAGGTTTTGGGCTAAGCCCCAGGAACTGGATCAGTACTCTGCCTTTGGGGTCCTCATTAAGATTTATTAGGGTGCCTACAATGACTTCTGGGTATCCTATGACAATTCCTAGTAGCAGCTTATGGTCATTCTACACCAGGGTATACTTTAAGACACACACACAGATTTAAAACATAAATAATTTCAGGTATATCACAGAATAAAATTATCTTTCAAAATAAAGAATATAAATAACTCGGATACATACATTGTAAATTCAGTTCTATCTAGGGGTAGTAACTCACAATTTATTATATCCGAGCCAGCAATGTAAGCATAGCACTGGCTAATCCCCCTCCCCCCCTGTGTAGGGCAAAGTGACATTTTCTCTGCAAAGGGCCCCCCCCCCCATCGACCCATCCCCTTGCTAACGCTCCCCAGTGGTCCTTTGTTACGGCTGGCGACATTGCAGGGTTAGGATGGTGTATGTGATCTCCTTTCCTGTAATAGTTTTTGGTTCCAGCAGCCAACTACTAGGCCTGAGCACTGTCACATAAAGGGCATGACGTTACCACCACCAGCCCCCCCCCCCCCTCGGTTGACCATGCAAGTGATTTTAGAGTTGGCTGTAATGCAGGCAGGGTGAGTATAATGGATCGGTATGGTGAGAACAATGCCGCGTACACGCGATCGGAAATTCGGCCAGCAAAACACAGATGAGAGCTTTTGGTCGGAAAATGCGACCGTGTGTATGCTCCATCTGACTTTTGCTGGCCGAATTCCAGCCAGCAAAAGATTGAGAGCAGGTTCTCAATTTTTTGGTCGGAAAAAGTTCCTATCGGAAAATGCGTTCTTTTGTAGCAATTCCGACGTGCAAAATTCCTACGCATGCTCGGAAACAATTTGATGCATGCTCAGTAGCATTGAACCTAATTTTCTCGGCTCGTCGTAGTGTTGTACGTCACCGCGTTCTTGACAGTCGAAAGTTCAGCGAACTTTTGTGTGACCATGTGTATGCAAGGCAAGCTTGAGCGGAATCCCGTCGGAAAAGCCATCATATCTTTTTCTGACCAAATTCCCGATCGTGTGTACGCGGTATAAGGGATCGGTAGTATAAGGGATCGGTATGGTGAGTATAAGGGATCGGGATGGTGAGTATAAGGGATCGGTATGGTGAGTATAAGGGATCGGGACGGTGGGGGATCCTTTGCAGAGACTTTGTAACTTTGCTCCACATGGCACCTTCTTAAATATGCTGGAATGGAAACAGCTGGGAATGGCGAGTGCAGATCCTAATAAACTATGTACTCGGGTGCACTTTGCTTACGGTCATAACCGTCAAGCAACTAGAAATTTAAAAAATGGCAGATCCCACATTTTCTCCAACGACAGTGCCATGTGTAGAAAATCATGATAACACAACAAAAGTAATCGCTTATATTATTCCCACCATCAAGTACATTAACTACTAAAATGTTAAAATCAGCTGACTGGCAGTGCAGGAAAATAGACATTGAGCGGTCACAAACCAAAATTCCTGCATGAGAAGACACAGAAGGAATTAACCGTCTTGTGGGTTATGTTCGATGTCCAGGGCAGCCAAGCAGATTGCTGGTAAGTGACACGGCCCCCCAGAACCTGCAAGCCTGGATTCCATTTGTCAACATTTATCCAAAGCTTCTCACGCAGCTATTATGAACGGTCACATTGCTTTTAAAATATCTCATTCCAATTTTTTTCACAGCTGAAAAAGGCCCATTTCAGGCACTAAAGGTGGATTAGAAAAGTGTTAAACAGAACCCAGGGCGAGATTTACTAAAACTTAAAGTGGAGTTCCACCCAAAAATGGAACTTCCGCTTTTCGGATTTCTCTCCCCCCCTCTGGTGTCACATTTGGCACCTTTCAGGGGGGAGCAGAGACCTGTCTAATACAGGTATTTTGCTCCCACTTCCGGGCATAGATACCCGACCCACTCGCGGGTATCTACGCCACTTCCCACCCCACGCTGTCTTCTGGGAGACACACGGGTCCCAGAAGACAGCAGGGACCAGTGGGATAGCACAGCGTGAGTTGCGCATGCGCAGTAGGGAACCAGGAAGTGAAGCCTTGCAGCTGAGGAGCCTTACTGAGGATGGCGGCAGCAGCACCCGACAGCCAAAGGAACAGATTGACTTCGGGTGCCGACATCGCGGGCGCCCTGGACAGGTAAGAGCCCATATTTTAAAAGTCAGCAACTGCAGTATTTGTAGCTGCTGACTTAAAAAAAAAAAAATTAGGCGGAACTCCGCTTTAAGCTATCAGAATCTGGTGCAAATCTGCATGGTAGCCAATCAGTTACTAACTTCACTTTGGTCAATTAAGCTTCGACAATAAAACATGTAAGTCGATTGGTTATTATGCAGAGCTGCATAGAGTTCAGACATGAAGTGGATCTGAGGCTACAAAAGGTTTACCTCTGAACTTCAGGCAGATACATTAAAAATAATTTATGAACAAAGTTATTGATTCATTAAAATGCCCATGTAATTTATTTATTTATGCATCATTTATTTTAATGCAACTAGTCTAAATTCCTGAATGTGTACCGATAACAATATAATTTAACCCCATGTACAGTAGAAAGAACATGGAACTAGGAGAGGAAGGGGCAGCATTAAGGTGAGCCTCATTCCTCCTCTTCGGGTGTCCAGCCAGCACTCCTAGCTCCTCCCTAATACCTCCATAGCAAGCTGCCTGCTATGAGGGCACTTATGTGGGCTTGCTCCTGAGCCGGTTGTGTCCATAGACAAACAGAGCATAACTTGCCCTACCTGCGCCCCCCCCCCCCATGGGCTGTAATTGACAGCAGCAGGAGCCAATGGCTCCCACTGCTGTCTCTGAGCCAATAAGGAGAGAGAAAGCAGAGAGAGCCGCTGCTCTTATGTACAGCGCTGGAACAAGATTGGGCTCTTATACTTACATGAGCTGCAGGAGGAGAGGACAGTATTGTTTAACTGCAGCATAGTAGTCACCAACCTGCCTATATTGTCTGACAAGGCTGCAAATGTCAGAACTGCATGGGAAGAAATGTATTCAGCAGTTTGTAGTTCAATATTCATTATTAGAAATGCTTACAAAGAAGTGTTGTTTGGACTGGAATTCCTCTATGTGCTCATCAGTCATTCACTTGAAGCTGACACTATTTTAGTGGTAGTTTTTTCTTTATTCTTCATCCAGCTATTTAGAGGGCCACAGGAATGACACAGTCTTAAGGAGGAAGCCGCCTGATTGGGTGGTTACATTTCGGCGTCCTGCTGTGCAGTATTCCCATTTCCATTCTGGCTCATCTGCTGCTGGAAATCACGCCGAGCCTGCCGATTGGACTCCAAAAGGTCCTGAAGCTGTGCGTGTAAAATATCATTCTTCTCTTCCAGGTGATCCAGGCAAAAGTTTATTTGGTCCAGCATAAAATCCAACGCTGCATAATCTGAGGAATTAAAGAAGAGTGATATGTACAGGAGCCACATAAAAATTTTTTCTACATTCAGGCCGATTATTGTCCAGATTAATTCTAAAACAAACTAAGCTGCCAATCACCATCATGTGTACAGACTGAAGACCCTACCCTTAGAAAAATGGATGCTGGAGATCATACGAGAAAGGTGCAGGTGAGGCCTATCACTTGTGCTCACAAACTCTTTCCTAAGGCTGATGCATATTTTCTGACCTCTCCACACTTAGAACGACCACGACACTAGGAAGGTGGCTACTGTCATCATTTTCTTGTATTAAGGTGAATTATTACATATATTCTGTAACATCCATGATCCAAGTGATGACTTAAAGCTTACACAGAGAAAGGTCTGTTTACCCCTTGTGCCTACAATGGAGTGGTGGAGCTGAAGAACTTTCTATGTGCAAAAGCACAGGTCCAATTAAACCTCCCTGGCAGTATTCCCGAGTGTGGCTTGGGGTGAATTTTCATTACCAAAAGCATTAACCCCGAGCCACACTCAGGATTGCATCCCAGTATCCTGGTAAAGTTACTTACCTTGTCCCCAGGATCCTGCGATGTCTCCCCGTTGTATCAACGGGCTGTTTCCTCCGCCCGATTTATCACGGTGCCAGGCTCCGTTCCCTGCGAGCGCCGCAACGCACGAGGCAAATTAAAAAAAAAAGTGAGAAATACAGAACACACACAATACACTGTAATCTGTAAGATCACATTACTGTATCAAATCATTTCACATCCCTTGTGTCCCTGGTGCTTTGTCCAGTGCCCTGCCTGCACTTTTATATTATCCCTTTCATGACTAAGCCTATTTTTAAAATTTGGTGTTTACAAGTTAAAATCCATATTTTTTGCTAGAAAATTACTTAGAGGCCCCCAAACATTACATTTTTTAGCAGAGAATCTAGAGAATAAAATGGCGATTGTTGCAATATTTTATATCATGCGGTATTTGTGCAGCGGTGTTGTAAATGCAATTTTTTTGCTCTCGCTCTGACGATTGCGGCGATACCTCTCATGTGTGATTTAAACACAGTTTTGATATGCGGGCGCGACTTCCGTATGCGTTTTCTTTGCTGCGCGAGCTCGCGGGGACGGGGCGCTTTAAATTTTTTTTTTTATATATTAATAAATTGTGCTTTAAAAAAAAAAAAAATTGATGACTTTTATTGCTGTCACAAGGAATGTAAACAGTAATAGGTGGTGACAGGTTCTCTTTATGGAGGGATCGGGGGTCTAAAAGACCCCCGATCCCTCCTTTGCACCGTGATTCTGAATACTGTGTATTTTTTTAAAACCCGCGCCATTTGCAGCCGAGTAAACGGGAAGTGACGTCACAACGTTGTTTTCGTGTTTACGATTAGGAGTCTGTCCCTAGCCGCCGGAGGCGGCGTATTGTCATCCGGCCTGGAACTCGAGGCCCGGTATGAGCGGGCGGGGTGGGGACACGTCCCCTCCCGCTCTTCCGGTATAACAACCGAGCGGCTTTTAGCCGCATCGGTTGTTATACCAGGAAAGCCAATTGCCGGCTCTAAAAAACATTACCAGGATGATGCCTGCAGCTGCAGGCATCATCCCGGTATAACCCCGGAAAACCCGAGTACGCACATCTGCGTACGCTCGGCGGGAAGGGGTTATATATACTGTTCTTTCTGCCTAGAAACTCGAGAACGTCCATGGCAAAAGTGTCCCTTTACGTCAAAAGTGGTTTTAGACCAGCTAGAAAACAGCAATGGTGAATTAGAATCACTTTCAGAATCGAGCGATAGTGATTCGTGGGGAAATTCGTCATCATAAACTGAAAGTGACGACCGCGACAATTCTGCGACTTTTCAATTTCAGTGGTTTTGATTTGATTACAATATTGAATAAAATGTATTATTATTATAATTTATGATTTTGTGTTTCAAACTTTATCATACCCGGGACTCTTGTTTGGACAGATTTAAGTGTGTTATTCCTAAGAATTACAGGCCTACAATATAAAACCCCAAATTTCTATGCAAAACAATGTACCGCTTTGAGCTTCAAAAATCAAATATAATCATACCGCCAGGGAGGTTAAAAAACACTTTAATACGTTTAGATAAAACTATGGGGCTGATCTAGTGAGCAGTGGTACAGCCTAACATTGGCTATACTGCTGCTTTTCAAAAATAAACATGTCTCACTCATATTTATGAAGTATGTAGCATGGGGTAGTATGTGCAGGAGAGGAGTTTGGAGGTATAATGGTGAGCAATATGTACAGGATAGAAGTGCGAAGCATATGATGGGGCAGTGTGTACAGGAGAGGAGTGTGCAGCGTATGACTGTTGGCAGTATGTACAGGGGAAAAAAATGTGAAGGGTATGGTGTTGGGCAGTATATGCAGGACAGGAGTGTGGAAGGTATGACATTGGGCAGTATGTACAGAGTAGAAGTGCAGAGTGTATGATGGTGAGCAGTATGTGCAAGACAGAAGTGTTGATAGTATAACAGCAAGCAGTATGTACAGGACAGGAGTGTGGAGGATATAATGGAGGGCAGTATGTGCAGAATGTATGACACTGGGTGGTATGTACAGGAGAGGAGTGTTGAGGGTATAACTGAGCATTATGTGTCGGAGAGGTGTGCGGAGGGTATGATGATAAGAGGTATGTGCATTGTGCAGGAGAGGAGTGCAGAAGGAATGACACTGGGTGGTATGTACAGGAGGAGTGCAGAAGGAATGACACTGGGTGGTATGTACAGGAGGAGTGCAGAAGGAATGACACTGGGTGGTATGTACGGGAGGAGTGCAGAAGGAATGACACTGGGTGGTATGTACGGGAGGAGTGCAGAAGGAATGACACTGGGTGGTATGTACAGGGAGGAGTGCAGAAGGAATGACACTGGGTGGTATGTACAGGAGGAGTGCAGAAGGAATGACACTGGGTGGTATGTACGGGAGGAGTGCAGAAGGAATGACACTGGGTGGTATGTACAGGAGGAGTGCAGAAGGAATGACACTGGGTGGTATGTACAGGAGGAGTGCAGAAGGAATGACACTGGGTGGTATGTACGGGAGGAGTGCAGAAGGAATGACACTGGGTGGTATGTACAGGAGGAGTGCAGAAGGAATGACACTGGGTGGTATGTACAGGAGGAGTGCAGAAGGAATGACACTGGGTGGTATGTACAGGAGGAGTGCAGAAGGAATGACACTGGGTGGTATGTACAGGAGGAGTGCAGAAGGAATGACACTGGGTGGTATGTACAGGAGGAGTGCAGAAGGAATGACACTGGGTGGTATGTACAGGAGGAGTGCAGAAGGTAGGACACTGGGTGGTATGTACAGGAGGAGTGCAGAAGGTAGGACACTGGGTGGTATGTACAGGAGGAGTGCAGAAGGTAGGACACTGTGTGGTATGTACAGAGGAGGAGTGTTGAGGGTATAACTGAGCAGTATGTGTAGGAGAGGTGTGTGGAGGGTATGATGATGGGCAGTTTTTGTAACAGAGGAGTGTGGAGGGTAAAATATATTTTCCTCTTCACTTGCTATGGGATTCTGAAGCAGGTGAAGCCCTATTCATTTTAATAAAAGGGAAAAAATGGCTGGGAAAAAGGAAGAAACCAGTGAAATGATGATGTGACCGGCTTCCTTCCATCCTTTAGTGTTCTCTACAGCATTATGAAGAGAACACAGAAGGGCACCACAGGCCCCACACTGATCTGCAAATCTGAAAATGTATTAGGCAGGGTGCAGTGCTGTGTTCACTGTGATATCTTTTGTTGTAAATAAGGTTCTAAGAAAATCTTTACTAAAGAAATAAACTTTGCAGGTGGCTTGATCACCTTGCACCAGCCATCTCTGGAGCCCAGAGCCATCGGATACCTGATGTAACTAGAGCTGGCCTGCACTCTACACCCAGCAAAGTTTATAGATAAACAATGTGCAGAGCCTGTGGTATGAGGAGTGCAGAGATCATGGCTCATCATGTCTGTATGTGAGATTATTCCTTACTACCTCGGAACCAATGTACAGAATGATAAACACATTGGACAACCCCTGGGGGTGGTTCCTTGGGATAAGAATTGGAGTACATTACCAGCAATTGCAGTGTATCCCACCATCTACTACTGGACTGAATATTAGACTGCAGAGCATTTGGGCTTGGAATGAGATCTTGGCATAATAATAGGGGAACGTATGCAGCATGCTCTGATCACAGGATACCAAACCACTGACTGTAGAAGGCTGTATAGTTTTCCCTCATTAATATTCCAAGGTCTAATTACATGTCTACATCTTTCCTAAGCCCTGATGAAGAGAGCCCATTGAACGCATATAATTTCTAAATCGTAAACCACCGCTACTTCAGATCAGTTCCAGCTTTCAAGGAACACGGCGGTGGTTGGGTTTTACTTTCATGTTTGTTTTTGTGAATGAAAGCTGTTACAAGGTGCCTACGCGTTTTATTTTTTAGATTGGATAGTCCTCAGTAATCTGCCGCCTGTGGTTTACAATCGCTTCATGGCCTGAAGCCACCCAACCATCTGAAATATGGCTACACAGCCTTCCTAGTTTGTAGATTATTCAATCCACATGAGATTACGAGATGATGTAAACCTTTGGTGGCAGATTCCAGCCAATCATTAGATTCCATGTAATTGGGTGTCGATCAAAAGTTGTATAAAGCTTTCCAGATCTCCTCCTCTATGGCCAGCATGATATCATCCATTTCCCTATTACATGACCAAGGTGAAAATAATGCAGCAAAACCTACTCCCCATACCCCAAGAGATGTCACATGCATGTCCTCCTCAGGGAAGTCACATGTGTCCTTCAAGGAGAACTTACTGGCCATATATTATACAATTTCCTTTAGATTTACCTTCAACTATGTAGTGCAGGGGCCTGCTTGATTGCATCCAAATTGAAAGTGTTTAGGTTTGACCTCATATTATATGGTATTGGTAAATCTTAGTGATGCCCCAAAATTTCAGCCAAAAATAGGGTTATCTGAGTTTTGCTGATAGAAAAAGGGTGGCATTAATGGCGCTGAAAACGCAACTGAATTTTGTCACAATTATACTGTGCTTATAGTGTGTTTTTCATAGGTCATGTGACTCAAAAAACACTAACGCAACACGGGTGTGTTTTTGATGCAAAAGATTCAAAAGCTGCTCAGCGTGAAAGCAGTCTATTGGCCGAAAAAGTTGCCGATGTTGGCTGACAAGTCCATATTTATTTAAATTCAGGATATCAAAAGGTTGAAAAAAAATAAAAATATTATATATATATATATATATATATATATATATATATATATATATATATATATATATATATATACACACACACACACACTGTATCTCACAAAAGTGAGTACACCCCTTACATTTTTGTAAATATTTTATTCCATCTTTTCATGTGACAACACTGAAGAAATAACACTTTGCTACAATGTAAAGTAGTGAGTGTACAGCTTATATAAGTGTAAATTTGCTGTTCCCTCAAAATAACTCACACAGCCATTAATGTCTAAACCGCTGGCAACAAAAGTGAGTACACCCCTAAGTGAAAAGGTCCAAATTGGGCCCAAAGTGTCAATATTTTGTGTGGCCACCATTATTTTCTAGCACTGCCTTAACCCTCTTGGGCATGGAGTTCACCAGAGCTTCACAGGTTGGCACTGAAGTCCTCTTCCCTCCTCCATGACGACATCACGGGGCTGGTGGATGTTGGAGACCTTGTGCTCCTCCACCTTCCATTTGAGGATACCCCACAGATGCTCAGTAGGGTTTAGGTCTTGAGACATGCTTAGCCAGTCCATCATATTTACCCTCAGCTTCTTTACAAAAGGCAGTGGTCGTCTTGGAGTGTTTGGCGTCCTTCTGTTAGAATACTGCCCGAAGGGAGGGGATCATGCCCTACTTCAGTATGTCACAGTGCATATTGGCATTCATGGTCCCTCAATGAACTGGAGCTCCCCAGTGCCGGCAGCACTCATGCAGCCCCAGACCATGACACTCCCACCACCATGCTTGACTGTAGGCAAGACACACTTGTCTTTGTACTCCTCACCTGGTTGCCGCCATACACACTTGACACCATCTGAACCAAATAAGTTTATCTTGGTCTCATCAGACCACAGGGCATGGTTCCAGTAGTCCATGTCCTTAGTCGGTTTGTCTTCAGCAAACTGTTTGTGGGATTTCTTGTACATCATCTTTAGAAGAGGCTTCCTTCTGGGACGAGAGCCATGCAGACCAATTTGATGTAGTGTGCGTCAGTTGTGACGAAACGGCCGTAGGGTCACAACGTGAACTCACTTCGCGCATGCGCAATTTTTATTTAAACGGCGGTGAAGTTTTTCTGTCTCGCTGGTCGTGACAGTCTCACTGCTGGTGCCCATAGGCATCTTCCTGCATACATCACTTTATCTTGTGCACGTATATTTGATGTATTGCAGTGCATCTGTCATTTTTATGCACTTTATTTGTAATTCATATGTACTTTATGTACGAACTGGTGCAATGTATTTCTATTTTTTATTTAATTTTTATTAAAACGTCCCTGGTTATCTGCACTACTGGAGTCCCCTTCTCTCTTTTTATGGTTTTTCCTTGTTTGGACACTGGCCATATGGTCCTTCCTGGAACCATTTTATCTTCCCTGGGTATCAATTATTGCTGATGGGAAGTTAATGCGGAGAGCGAACAACAGGACATCGATTGCGGTTTCAACAGGATACCAACGTTGATCTACTAAGCCTGTTTTGACCCCCCTGAATAAGGGCGGTCGCAGGCTTTCTGGTAAGCCTTTATTACTCTCTGGTGGTGGATGTCACTGTTGATCACGTCGCTGGATTGATTTTGCACCAATATATCTTTGGACTTTTTTCACCTAGTTTGGATTTATATTTTTTTTTTCTCTCCTTTTTTTTCACCCCCCCTTTTTTTCACCATTCCTCTATTACAATGAACTGTTATAGATGAATATTTACACATTGATGGTTTCTCAATATTATGGATTGTTTATAGTACCCACGTTATCATTTTATTGTTGCTATTAATTTTTGGTAATATCTATTTTTACTATTATTCACTTTGCTCTTGTCCAGCGCTGCACTGATTATTATCTACAGTGTGCGGCGTATGGTCTGAGCACTGACAGGCTGACCGCCCACCCCTTCAACCTCTGCAGCAATGCTGGCAGAACTTATACGTCTATTTCCCAAAGACAACCTCTGGATATGACGCTGAACACGTGCACTCAACTTCTTTGGTCGACCATGGCGAGGCCTGTTCTGAGTGGAACCTGTCCTGTTAAACCGCGGTATGGTCTTGGCCACCATGCTGGAGCTCAGTTTCAGGGTCTTGCCAATCTTCTTATAGCCTAGGCAATCTTTATGTAGAGCAACAATTCTTTTTTTTCCAGATCCTCAGAGAGTTCTTTGCCATGGGGTGCCATGTTGAACTTCCAGTGACCAGTATGAGAGAGTGAGAGCGATAACACCAAATTTAACACACCTGCTCCCCATTCACACCTGAGACCTTGTAACACTAACGAGTCACATGACACCGGGGAGAGAAAATGGCTAATTGGGCCCAATTTGGACAATTTCACTTAGGGGTGTGCTCACTTTTGTTGCCAGCAGTTTAGACATTATTGGCTGTGTGTTGAATTATTTTGAGGGGACAGCAAATTTACACTGTTATACTAGCTGTACACTCACTACTTTACATTGTAGCAAAGTGTCATTTCTTCTGTGTTGTCACATGAAAAGATATAATAAAATATTTACAAAAATGTGAGGGGTGTACTCACTTTTGTGAGATACTGTGATCGCTCCCAGAAGGAGAGGTCAGCCGTGACAGCCGAGCACACGATCACCCCCAGAAGGAGAGGTCAGCTGTGACAGCCGAGCACTCGATCGCCCCCAGAAGGAGAGGTCAGCTGTGACAGCCGAGCACACGATCGCCCCCAGAAGGAGAGGTCAGCTGTGACAGCCGAGCACACGATCGCCCCCAGAAGGAGAGGTCAGCTGTGACAGCCGAGCACACGATCACCCCCAGAAGGAGAGGTCAGCTGTGACAGCCGAGCACACGATCGCCCCCAGAAGGAGAGGTCAGCCGTGACAGCCGAGCACACGATCGCCCCCAGAAGGAGAGGTCAGCCGTGACAGCCGAGCACACGATCGCCCCCAGAAGGAGAGGTCAGCCATGACAGCCGAGCACACGATCGCCCCCAGAAGGAGAGGTCATAAGTGACAGCCGAGCACACGATCGCCCCCAGAAGGAGAGGTCAGCTATGACAGCCGAGCACACGATCACCCCCAGAAGGAGAGGTCAGCTGTGACAGCCGAGCACTCGATCGCCCCCAGAAGGAGAGGTCAGCTGTGACAGCCGAGCACACGATCGCCCCCAGAAGGAGAGGTCAGCTGTGACAGCCGAGCACACGATCGCCCCCAGAAGGAGAGGTCAGCAGTGACAGCCGAGCACACGATCGCCCCCAGAAGGAGAGGTCAGCTGTGACAGCCGAGCACACGATCGCCCCCAGAAGGAGAGGTCAGCTGTGACAGCCGAGCACACGATCGCCCCCAGAAGGAGAGGTCAGCTGTGACAGCCGAGCACACGATCGCCCCCAGAAGGAGAGGTCAGATGTGACAGCCGAGCACACGATCGCCCCCAGAAGGAGAGGTCAGCTGTGACAGCCGAGCACACGATCGCCCCCAGAAGGAGAGGTCAGCTGTGACAGCCGAGCACACGATCGCCCCCAGAAGGAGAGGTCAGCTATGACAGCCGAGCACACGATCGCTCCCAGAAGGAGAGGTCAGATGTGACAGCCGAGCACACGATCGCCCCCAGAAGGAGAGGTCAGATGTGACAGCCGAGCACACGATCGCCCCCAGAAGGAGAGGTCAGCTGTGACAGCCGAGCACACGATCGCCCCCAGAAGGAGAGGTCAGCTGTGACAGCCGAGCACACGATCGCCCCCAGAAGGAGAGGTCAGATGTGACAGCCGAGCACACGATCGCCCCCAGAAGGAGAGGTCAGCTGTGACAGCCGAGCACACGATCGTCCCCAGAAGGAGAGGTCAGATGTGACAGCCGAGCACACGATCGCCCCCAGAAGGAGAGGTCAGCTGTGACAGCCGAGCACACGATCGCCCCCAGAAGGAGAGGTCAGCTGTGACAGCCGAGCACACGATCGCCCCCAGAAGGAGAGGTCAGCTGTGACAGCCGAGCACACGATCGCCCCCCAGAAGGAGAGGTCAGATGTGACAGCCGAGCACACGATCGCCCCCAGAAGGAGAGGTCAGCTATGACAGCCGAGCACACGATCGCTCCCAGAAGGAGAGGTCAGATGTGACAGCCGAGCACACGATCGCCCCCAGAAGGAGAGGTCATATGTGACAGCCGAGCACACGATCGCCCCCCAGAAGGAGAAGTCAGCCGTGACAGCCGAGCACACGATCGCTCCCAGAAGGAGAGGTCAGATGTGACAGCCGAGCACACGATCGCCCCCAGAAGGAGAGGTCAGATGTGACAGCCGAGCACACGATCGCCCCCAGAAGGAGAGGTCAGCTGTGACAGCCGAGCACACGATCGCCCCCAGAAGGAGAGGTCAGCTGTGACAGCCGAGCACACGATCGCCCCCAGAAGGAGAGGTCAGCTGTGACAGGCGAGCACTCGATCGCCCCCAGAAGGAGAGGTCAGCAGTGACAGCCGAGCACACGATCGCCCCCAGAAGGAGAGGTCAGATGTGACAGCCGAGCACACGATCGCCCCCAGAAGGAGAGGTCAGCTGTGACAGCCGAGCACTCGATCGCCCCCAGAAGGAGAGGTCAGCTATGACAGCCGAGCACACGATCGCCCCCAGAAGGAGAGGTCAGCTGTGACAGCCGAGCACACGATCGCCCCCAGAAGGAGAGGTCAGCCATGATAGCCGAGCACACGATCGCCCCCAGAAGGAGAGGTCAGCTATGACAGCCGAGCACACGATCGCTCCCAGAAGGAGAGGTCAGATGTGACAGCCGAGCACACGATCGCCCCCAGAAGGAGAGGTCAGATGTGACAGCCGAGCACACGATCGCCCCCAGAAGGAGAGGTCATATGTGACAGCCGAGCACACGATCGCTCCCAGAAGGAGAGGTCAGCTGTGACAGCCGAGCACACGATCGCCCCCAGAAGGAGAGGTCATATGTGACAGCCGAGCACACGATCGCTCCCAGAAGGAGAGGTCAGCTGTGACAGCCGAGCACACGATCGCCCCCAGAAGGAGAGGTCAGCTGTGACAGCCGAGCACACGATCGCCCCCAGAAGGAGAGGTCAGATGTGACAGCCGAGCACACGATCGCCCCCAGAAGGAGAGATCAGATGTGACAGCCGAGCACACGATCGCCCCCAGAAGGAGAGGTCAGCTATGACAGCCGAGCACACGATCGCCCCCAGAAGGAGAGGTCAGCTATGACAGCGGAGCACACGATCGCCCCCAGAAGGAGAGGTCATATGTGACAGCGGAGCACACGATCGTCCCCAGAAGGAGAGGTCAGATGTGACAGCCGAGCACACGATCGCCCCCAGAAGGAGAGGTCAGCTGTGACAGCCGAGCACACGATCGCCCCCAGAAGGAGAGGTCAGCTGTGACAGCCGAGCACACGATCGCCCCCAGAAGGAGAGGTCAGCTGTGACAGCCGAGCACACGATCGCCCCCCAGAAGGAGAGGTCAGATGTGACAGCCGAGCACACGATCGCCCCCAGAAGGAGAGGTCAGCTATGACAGCCGAGCACACGATCGCTCCCAGAAGGAGAGGTCAGATGTGACAGCCGAGCACACGATCGCCCCCAGAAGGAGAGGTCATATGTGACAGCCGAGCACACGATCGCCCCCCAGAAGGAGAAGTCAGCCGTGACAGCCGAGCACACGATCGCTCCCAGAAGGAGAGGTCAGATGTGACAGCCGAGCACACGATCGCCCCCAGAAGGAGAGGTCAGATGTGACAGCCGAGCACACGATCGCCCCCAGAAGGAGAGGTCAGCTGTGACAGCCGAGCACACGATCGCCCCCAGAAGGAGAGGTCAGCTGTGACAGCCGAGCACACGATCGCCCCCAGAAGGAGAGGTCAGCTGTGACAGGCGAGCACTCGATCGCCCCCAGAAGGAGAGGTCAGCAGTGACAGCCGAGCACACGATCGCCCCCAGAAGGAGAGGTCAGATGTGACAGCCGAGCACACGATCGCCCCCAGAAGGAGAGGTCAGCTGTGACAGCCGAGCACTCGATCGCCCCCAGAAGGAGAGGTCAGCTGTGACAGCCGAGCACTCGATCGCCCCCAGAAGGAGAGGTCAGCTATGACAGCCGAGCACACGATCGCCCCCAGAAGGAGAGGTCAGCTGTGACAGCCGAGCACACGATCGCCCCCAGAAGGAGAGGTCAGCCATGACAGCCGAGCACACGATCGCCCCCAGAAGGAGAGGTCAGCTATGACAGCCGAGCACACGATCGCTCCCAGAAGGAGAGGTCAGATGTGACAGCCGAGCACACGATCGCCCCCAGAAGGAGAGGTCAGATGTGACAGCCGAGCACACGATCGCCCCCAGAAGGAGAGGTCATATGTGACAGCCGAGCACACGATCGCTCCCAGAAGGAGAGGTCAGCTGTGACAGCCGAGCACACGATCGCCCCCAGAAGGAGAGGTCAGATGTGACAGCCGAGCACACGATCGCCCCCAGAAGGAGAGGTCAGCTGTGACAGCCGAGCACACGATCGCCCCCAGAAGGAGAGGTCAGCTGTGACAGCCGAGCACACGATCGCCCCCAGAAGGAGAGGTCAGCTGTGACAGCCGAGCACACGATCGCCCCCAGAAGGAGAGGTCAGCTGTGACAGCCGAGCACACGATCGCCCCCAGAAGGAGAGGTCAGATGTGACAGCCGAGCACACGATCGCCCCCAGAAGGAGAGATCAGATGTGACAGCCGAGCACACGATCGCCCCCAGAAGGAGAGGTCAGCTGTGACAGCCGAGCACACGATCGCTCCCAGAAGGAGAAGTCAGCAGTGACAGCCGAGCACACGATCGCCCCCAGAAGGAGAGGTCAGCAGTGACAGCCGAGCACACGATCGCCCCCAGAAGGAGAGGTCAGCAGTGACAGCCGAGCACACGATCGCCCCCCAGAAGGAGAGGTCAGCAGTGACAGCCGAGCACACGATCGCCCCCAGAAGAAGTCAGCTATGACAGCCGAGCACACGATCGCCCCCAGAAAGAGAAGTCAGATGTGACAGAAGAATAATGAAGAGTAGTCACCTTCCTCCCCGGACACCTCGCCCAGAGGAACCTGCGGGTCACCGTTAGGTCCTGACATTCTGCCTCTGTGTCATGTGACTGCCGGTCATGTGACGTCTATGCTATTCTCCGGGCAGCGGATGACGCAACCGGCGCTCTCAGCCTATCGCTGGCTGGTGTGGGTCATGTGCCTGTGTACGGGTAGCAAGGGGTGGGCGGGGCCAGGCTGCAGGGAAGATGGCGGCTCGCAGGGTACACGAGCTGGGCGCTCTGTCATGGCGCTTGGCTGGGCAATGGAGGGCTGGTGTGGCCGGCCTGGGTAGTGGGTTGGCGGCTGGGGGCGCTGTACAGAGCTGTAGAGGATATGTGTGTGTACAGAGCCAGAGGAGCCTTCCATTCACCTCTCCACACACAGGGCTCATCCCTCTCAGCGCCGGCTGGAGACGGTACAGGACAGGCTGGAGGGGGCAGGAGGAGGGCAGGAGGGGGTGGGGTGTGATGGTTGCTGTGGGTGGAGCCCTGGGGGTCCTACACTCTATGAACTATGTCCTGGGGGAGGAGCAGAAGACCGAGGAGGAGGAGACACAGGTATGACCCAGAGCCCAGCCTCTCCTTTATGTATGCACACATCTGGACTGAGTATGTATGTATGTGTGTGTGTATGTGTATGTGTGTGTGTATATATATATATATATATATATATATATATATATATATATATATATATATATATATATATATATGCATACAGTATATTACCAAAAGTATTGGGACGCCTGCCTTTACACACACATGAACTTTAACGGCATCCCAGTCGTAGTCCGTAGGGTTCAATACTGAGTTGGCCCACCCTTTGCAGCTATAACAGCTTCAACTCTTCTGGGAAGGCTGTCCACAAGGTTTAGGAGTGTGTCTATGGGAATGTTGGACCATTCTTCCAGAAGCATTTGTGAGGTCAGGGACTGATGTGGACGAGAAGGCCTGGCTCACACTTTCCGCTCTAATTCACCCCAAAGGTGTTCTATCGGGTTGAGGTCAGGACTCTGTGCAGGCCAGTCCCGTGCCTCCACCCCAAACTCGCTCATCCATGTCTTTATGGACCTTGCTTTGTGCAATGGTCCAAATCATTTGGTGGAGGGGGATTATGGTGCGGGGTTGTTTTTCAGGGGTTGGGCTTGGCTCCTTAGTTCCAGTGAAGGGAACTGTTAAGGCGTCAGCATACCAAGACATTTTGGACAATTTCATGCTCCCAACTTTGTGGGAACAGTTTGGGGACGGCCACTTCCTGTTCCAACATGACTGCCCACCAGTGCACAAAGCCAGCAGCCGACCAACTCCCGATTAGCACTCACAGCCAACCAGCTCCCGGTCTGTTCTGGTCGGGGGGGGGGGGGGAGGGGCATCCCTCTGTCACAACACAACAGCTTAGCAGGAGAGATCGCTATGCTAACTTTGCATAGTTCAGCGGCTCCAACCAGAGCTGACAGTTTTTTTTTTCATTCAACCCTCTTGGTTGAACAGAAAAAAGAATGAATAGTGTGGGCGGCACAGTGGTGTAGTGGATAGCACTATCACTCGCCTGGAGTTTGCACGTTCTCCCTGTGCCTGCGTGGGTTTCCTCCGTGTACTCCAGTTTCCTCCCACACTCCAAAGACATGCTGGTAGATTAATTTGCTTCTGTCCAAAATTAGCCCTAGTATATGAATGTATATGAATACTGAATTGGCCCCAGTATATGAATGTATATGAATACTGAATTGACCCTAGTATATGAATGTATATGAATGTATATGAATACTGAATTGGCCCCAGTATATGAATGTATATGAATGTATATGAATACTGAATTGGCCCCAGTATATGAATGTATATGAATACTGAATTGACCCTAGTATATGAATGTATATGAATGTATATGAATACTGAATTGACCCTAGTATGTGAATGTGAGTTGGGGACCTTAGATTTTGGGCTCCTTGAGGGTAGGGACTGATTGTAAGTGTGCAATGTATGTGTGGAGAGCTACGTAAATTGACAGCGCTATAAGGGTACCTTGAATAAAATAGGGAGAATTGTAGACACTCACTCAGGTTGAGCTGGATGGACTGGTGTCTTTATTCAACCTTACTAACTATATACTAGTGTGTACTTTGTTTAACCACATCCTGCCCGGCCCATAGCAAAGTGATGGTCGGGCGGTGACTCTCGTTCTGACTGGACATTGTACAGTAAAACCTTGGATTGCATAATTTGTTCTAGAAACATGCTTGTAGTCCAAAGCACTCGTATATCAAAGCAAATTTCCCCATAAGAAATAATGGAAACTCAAATGATTCGTTCCACAACCATTTATTCATAAGTCCTTCAGTTCATAGTCCATATAAAAAAATTATAGCAATGTGATCAGGTTATGTAACCATAAAATGTTCATCTATAAATAGCAGCCTCCACAAGGGAATTAGAAGCAAAATCCAGCAGGAGCTCCAGAGTATAAAAGAGAAGAGAGGCGCCTCTAAGTGTAGTAATATGTTGCTAAATGTTGTACCTTCATTAAATGTAACCATATTGCTACACTTAGAGGCGTCTCTCTTCTCTTTTATACTAAGATGTGATGTGACACTACTTGTATATCAAGTCAAAATTTATTAAAAAATGATGCTTGTCTTGCTAAACGCTCTCAAACCAAGTTACTCTCAATACAAGGTTTTACGTCCAGCAGAAAAAGTTGTTTGTGCGCACCCCCGGTGGCACTTAGTGCGGCGATTGGGTGGTGTGTCGCTTTGATGCACCACATCGCCAATCACGGTAAACGCAGTATAGCATCTAACTGTGAAAACCTCCAAATGTGCGTGTCAGTTACTGGTACCGGGTACTCCAGGTGCCAGGTTCAGATGACCTCCCACGCGTCACAGACTCGGAATGTGGATAAATGGAAAGAACCTGCACACTGGAATCCGTCCAAATTCTTTATTCGATAATCACCAAGTACAAAGTAACTGCTAACCTGTTTCGGCGAAGAGCCTTGTTCACAAGGGGGGGACGTGTTCACAAGGGGGGGACGTGTTCACAAGGGGGGGACGTGTTCACAAGGGGGGGACGTGTTCACAAGGGGGGACGTGTTCACAAGGGGGGACGTGTTCACAAGGGGGGACGTGTTCACAAGGGGGGACGTGTTCACAAGGGGGGACGTGTTCACAAGGGGGGACGTGTTCACAAGGGGGGACGTGTTCTCAAGGCTCTTCGCCGAAACATGTTAGCAGTTACTTTGTACTTGGTGATTATCGAATAAAGAATTTGGACAGTGCTGCATATTAGTGTCTCCTCATCAGTGCCCATCAGTGATGGAGAAAACGTACTTATTTACAAAATTTTATGATAAACAAAGGAAAACTATTTTTTTTTTTTTTCTAATTTTTTTGTCTTTTTTTTTTCTTTTGTTTAGCAAAAAAATTAAAAACCCAGTGGTGATGAAATACCACCAGAAGAAAGCTCTATTTGTGGGGGGAAAAATAATAAAAATGTTATTTGGGTTCAGCATCGTATGACTGCGCCATTGTCGTTCAAAGTGTGACAGCGCTGAAAGCTTGCCTGGGCAGGAAGGGGGTGAAGGTGCCCGGTATTGAAGTGGTTAATGGCCAATTCCAGTCTTCATTCATGTGTGTGGTTTCTTGTGGAGCATTACATGTGCACACCGATGACTTCCTATGACTGAACCTACCAAAGAGATGAGTTGTACGATGTACTTATACAGTGGCATGCAGAAGACAGGAGAGGTGGCACTTGGGAAGATACCCCTTCGACTTGGTTACTTGCCCTACAAGATGTAAGAAGCGCTTGCATATGTTTTAAAGAGGTCGCATTTTATGGAAAAATGCTGTCCACATATTTCCAAAGTGATGGTGTTCTTGCTCTCATGGAATTGGATGGCTTGCCCAGGGAAGAAATCTATGCATTTTCAAAATCTGTAGAAGTCTACTGTTCAATGTGAATGGCCGGTTTCTGAGGGTAGCAAAGTGGAATGTAGAATACTGCACCTGTGTAGTCACGGTGGAAGCAGATCACAGACTGCTGTAAGAAGACAATACTGTATGAGTTTAGCTAAACCCTGCCCATCAGTCCAGAGCCAACTGCAGAAACTGAATTCATATCTAGATCTGTTCCCTGTTATCAGGCCTGGTGTGAAGTCATTGCTTATTACACTGTACAGAGCAGACCAGCTTAAAGTGAATGTAAAGGATCGTTTTTTTTTTTTTTAAATAACAAACATGTCTCCAAAAGTATTTGGACACCTGTGCAGCTCGTTTTGCACAGAGTGGCCCCGAACATCCACTTCTGGGGTCCCCCGGCGGCTCTTGTGGCTCCTCCCCACATCAGATAACCCCCTAGGACAGTGATGGTGAACCTTGGCACCCCAGATGTTTTAGAACTACATTTCCCATGATGCTCATCTACACTGCAGAGTGCATGAGCATCATCTAAAATGTAGTTCCAAAATATCTGGGGTGCCAAGGTTCGCCATCACTGCCCTAGGAGAAGCGCTCTCCCGAGAGGGTTATCTTGCGGATGCGCTCCTGAGTCCAGCATTTGCGTCCACAGACACAAATGCCGGACTTGGCCCTGCCCCCTGCGTCATTGGATGTGATTGACAGCAGCGGGAGCCAATGGCTGCACTGCTATCAATCTATCCAATCAAGAGCCGGGACCCCGTGACAGCGCGTCCCCGCCGAAGAGATGAAGGGGCTCAGGTAAGTAAAACTGGGGGGCCAGTGACTGTCAGGTGTTTTTTTACCTTAATGCATAGGATTCATAAAGGTGAAAAAACACAAAGGTTTACAACCTCTTTAATGTAAACTGAGCAGTGCTTACACTGTTCCGGGCCTAGCTGTCATTTCTTAAAGCACAGGAGAGTAAAAGGCTGGAAAAAAATAACAGCTTCTACTTGCAAAGCTGCTTGGTGTCCTTGGCTATACTACGAGAGCTCATTTGTGTAAAAGTACAGGTATCCTGTAATGTGTGGGATGGTGTTTTTCTTTCTTCTTTTAAGGGGTGGGTTGTTTAAATCATTCTTTTTATCTTTTTCAGGTCCCAGTGGGTGGCGTACAGCTTACACTCTACCAGTACAAGACCTGTCCCTTCTGCAGTAAGGTGCGAGCCTTCCTGGACTATCACCAGCTGCCGCATGAGATAGTGGAAGTCAATCCAGTCATGAGGAAAGAGATTAAATTCTCCTCCTATAGAAAGGTTCCCATCCTTTTGGCTAATGCTGGCTGCCCTATTGTGAGTTTTTGTTTTCTGCTATATAAGCTCTTGTAGATTTCTTTTGAAGTTGAATTTTATTTTGCGTTCTCTTTGTTTTAAACGACTCAAGGAAAAACTGTTTTTTTAATAATTCGGGTTGGGTTACAAATGGGTACATCTCAGGTGGCGTATGTCACCTTTTGAGTTGCTGCCTGTTCTTTTAAAATTTACATCCTCACTAATGCTAGGAAGTGCCCCAACAAGACTTGCGGCTTTCATACACAAGCTATCCTTTCTGCCCCTCCTCGTTCATTGACAGAATGCTCTGTATACTGTGAATGAATTCACAGAAACCAAATTGTCCATTAAATGGACAAGATGAGAGGAGGGGCAAACAAACGGTAGGATGGCGGCTGTGTAGGAGAGCCGGTTTGTTAGAGAGCCCAAAGTATAGTGATCGTTATTATTCCCAACATCAATTAACCACTTCAGCTCTGGAAGGTTTTACCCCATTCCTGACCAGGCCATTTCTTTGCGATACGGCACTGCGTTACTTTAACTGACAATTCCACGGTTGTGTGACACTGTACATAAAATTGATGTCCTTTTTTTCTTTTTTCCAAAAAAATAGAGCTTTCTTTCGTTGGTATTTGATCATCTCTGCGGTTTTTATTTTTTGCACTATAAACAAAAAAAAAAGTCAATTTTGAAAAAAAATAAAAAATTTGTACTTTATGCTATAAAACACATCTAATAAATAAATGTAAAAAATCTAATTTCATCAGTTTAGGCCAATATGTATTCTTCTACATAATGTTTGGTAAAAAAAAATCCCAATAGGTGTATATTGATTGGTTTGTGCAAAAGTTATAGCGTCTACAAACTATGGCATAGATTTATGGACTTTTTATTTATTTTTTTTACAGTTTTTACTAGTAATGGCGGCGGCCAGCAATTTTTAGCGGGACTGCAACATTGTGGCAGACAAATCTGACACTTTTTTGCGGACCAGTGACACTAATACAGTGATCAGTGCTAAATAAAATGCACTGGCAGGGAAGGGGTTAACATCGAGGGTGATCAAAGGGTTAACTGTGTTCCCTGGGAGTGTTTTTCCAACTGTGTGGGGGATGGTTTAACTGAAGAAAGACAGAGATCTGTGTTCTTAGCAGAAACACAAGATCTGTCTTTCTTACTAGCAGAACGGCGATCTGCCTCATTTACATAGACAGACCGCCATTCTGCCCCTCTCAGAACGATCGACCAGTTTCCAGCGGACATCGGATCTGCCGGACCCACTGATTGGCTCCCGCTGTGTCCAATCACAGCGGGAGCGGGGCTCTGGCGGCGTGCTCCCCAGATCTAAAGAAAGGAATTGCGTACAGGTAAGTGATTTTTGCACTTAAGGCCCGCCCTGCTGCAGTATATGTACGTGGGGAGGTCCTTAAACAGTTTTGTTATAAATTGTAAATAACAGGCAGCAGTCTGGGAGGTGGCATACACCTCTTGCGATTGAACTCTTTGTAACCTAGCAAACTTTTAAAAACTGTTTTTTTCCCCGGACTACTTCCTTAAAGTTCCTTCTGTGTGGAGTCTGATCATTAATGGTTGAAGCATGTTGGTTAAATGTCTCATACCTGAACCACAAGCAAATAGCAGAATTCACAGATATAATACATATAAGGGAGTGGATTTATCTGTCAAAGGATTTATAATTCTGTCTATCCAGTCCTTAATCTTACACAGCTCTAGTACACAGCACAGTTTTGTCTGGCAGGACAGGAAACCTGGATTTTCTTTGCTGCAGTTACAAGTCTTCTCCCTCTCCCAGCCTGTGATTGGACAATGAAAGGAGAAGCAGCAGGCGGATGAGCTCATCTCTCTCTCTGTTGCTTTGTTTTTATTCTATCAGCATGTTCCTTGTAATTATACGAACATTGTAGCACAACTAATAGGCTCCTTGTGCTGCTTCTCTCTCCCCTAGTTTGAGCTCTGCTGTAGAGGGGATTGCCAGAATCTGGTATGTGCCGGGAGATCATTTGTAAGATATAGTCCATATAGTTTGACTATAACCCGAGGAAACCCCTCTGCTGCAGGATTTTTAGGAAAACTGGATACTGTGATCTAATCCCACTCCTGATTTTCTGTCTGTCTGCTAGAAGTCCTCTCTGTTGGCTTTCTTTGCATATAAAAAGGAGATAAGGAGAGAAATCACAGTATGAACTGCTGTTGGTGAAAGCTCCTGAAAGACTTCTCTTCTCTTATTGGCATATAAGTCTTGCGACAGAAGGGGTAAATTCATGTAAAGTTGTAATATTTGCATTATTCCTTGTATTGGCGGGCTTCCATCATACTGTCCCCTGAAACCATTTCCTTTCAACACACCATCCGGAAGTTACTACTTGATATCATCACATGCAATGCAAGATACCATTTTTTTTTTCTTTAAAATAACAGATGTGTTCTACTTACCTGCTATGTGCAATAGTTTTGCACAGAACAACCCCAATCTTCCTCTTCTCTGATTCCCCCACTGGCGCTCCTAGTTCCTCCCTCTGCACTCGTGCGGACTCGATTCCAAGTCTCGCTGTTTGTGTCTATTGACTCTGCCCTGCCGCCCCCCCCTCCCTCGTCGTTGGCTGTAATTGACAGCAGCAAGAGCCAATGGCTGCCACTGCTGTTTCTGAGCTAAAGAGGAGGGAGAGCGTGGACAGAGCCTGTGCTTTCATGCACATTGCTGGATCAAGATCAAGATTGGTAGGTTTGGGGGGGACTGCATGCAGAAGGTTTTTAACCCTCATGCATTAGGTAAAAAAATCTGCCTACAATCGTGCAATGATGATTAATTCATGTGCTTTATTAGAACCTGTTTTTTTTTTTTTTTTTTTTTTATTTATTTTTTTCCTTTTAGCAGGATGTATAATAAAAAATAATGAGTTTTAAAAGGAATTTAGAGCTTTTGATAGTTTTATTACCACTTAAATTCCCATTACAGTGAATTTTATGCTTTCTATAGATTTTTGTCTAAAACTAGAGAGAAAGTTTTGGTTGGAGTTACACTTTTAATAGCTTCTATTTAGTAATTAGAAGTTAGTGGTCATTACTAATGCAAATTTTCTTTCTGCAGCAACTAAATGACTCTTCTGTTATCATCAGTGCTATGAAAACCTTCGTTATCTCTAAGTAAGTCCTATAAAATTCTGGCCTTGAAAGGTCTGTCAAGGTCAGGTGTATAATTGTCCTTGTGCTTAGTTGTTTTTTTTCTCTTTCTGGTTTGCAGGCAGAAAAGTTTGGAAGAGATTGTATCTTATTATCCAGCTTTAAAATCAACAGATGAAAAAGGGAAGGCGGTGACAGAGTATCAGAACAGATACTGGCTCATGCTGGATGAGCAGGAAACCAAGCAATTGTATGCTTCTAAGGAGGCACAGATGTGAGTATATACGGTGTTGTGTGCTAAGCCGAAATGTCACATCACCTGACTCTGTTGTCAGGCGCCAGTCACAAACTCCGTAATGTGAGAGCAGATACAAAGTTCCTGACATTTAATGCCTGAATCTTGGAGAGGGACAGCTTTGTGGAAGAAGGGAGGGTTTTGAAGCAGGAGTTCCAAGAACATAGGGGGGAGCGCAGTTTGGGCGTCTAAAAATCTAAAAAACGCTGCTCAAACTTAATTAAGAGCAGTCAGTAGTAGCATACAGATAGTGGAATGTTCAAAGGTACCATATGATCTGGAACTTGTTTCGCTTTTTACATTAAATGGTAGTTTTAGTTTTGATGCATGATCTAAATTATTTTATGTAAGTGTTGGGTGTTTTCTAGGCTTTGCAATGGTTTCCCTGCCATTATAAAGACATAGGTAAGCAGGTGGGTTTCATACAAGTTGGTGGCTGCTTTAAAAAGGCTTCCCAGGGTCTTATTCAAGGGTACTATCCAGTACGGGGAAGATGATATGCTGTATTGAATGCAAACATTGTGTGCTTACAGGATAGGTACACCAGATAAGGGGATACATGCCATTTAGAGGACATTCTCTAAAGCGATGTAGAAAATACGCTGGTAATATGAGGGCTTATCAGGTAGGTACAAGGTACTAGGGCATCGTGTGTATATAATTCTGTTTGAAAACAATGACATTAGTCAAGCGTTTGGAGGTAGCTAACCACATGTCTTCCCAATCCTCCAATACAAAAGTTAGACCCAAGTCTTCCCACTTCTGCATGGCTGGCAGGATGTATTAGAAAAGCAGCAGAGATGATGAGGGAATAAATTGATGTGATTATTCCCAAAGAATGTGGGTCATCATCAGAAATCCTCTTGAAAGGCGTTAGAATGAGCAGAGACTCTGTGTTTTGAAGTAGACATTGCATTGTTTTTCAATTGCAGGTAACATTACAGGTCATTTTTGATGAGGATGTTTTTTTTTTCCAGAAAGCTTTCACTGGCAAAGAGGAAGCTAATACCGTTGGTCTGCTTCTGCAATTTAAGCACCGAACGTGTGATCCCTATAACTGTTCTAGTTCTGGTGAGATAGCTTAACTTGGTCTCAGTAGCTTAGCAGACAGTGACTTCATCCAAATGACATCTTGCAGATCATAGCTTTAATCCAAAGACTTGTGCAGGGCATAACAGAAGAGCATTAGATAGGTAAAACAAATCATAGTTTGTCTAGCTCTAGGACAAGACAGTACATGTGGTGAATGGTGGCTAAAGCATGAAGGAGGGTGGGGCTAACTACATAGAACATCCCCTAGCTATGGAAAACAAAAAGATTTCTGAATCGCTAAAACTGTCAGTCATTAGAAACTTTTGTCATGTCATAACAATTATGCAAGGAATAACTGGACACCAGTGCAGCTGCAAACTTCTGGAAGAAAAGTAGACAACAAAAATAAAAATGCAGCGCTCAATGGGACCAGTAGTAAAGAACTATTGCTGATGGTATAATCAATAAAGTTCATTTATTGGATGCATGCTGAGATTTGATATTAAAAACAACTGTCAATGAAAAAAATGATATGATAAAATTATTAGACTTTATAAGCACAACTCATTATCATGGTTGAACCAATCCGAAAATTAGTATATACGATACCACCATGACTTCCAGATGACAAGGGGTTAATGTCAGCAAGTGTGCTCCAAGCTCTGATTCTAATTGTCAGACCCAATGGCTCAATGTGCAGGGAGAAAAATAGAGGTGGAGAGACACCACTCTCTAAGGTGCACTTAGTGGCTCTATTCCGGATATCAGACTTGCTGTGAGCAGGCTGGCTGGAACCTGGCATGCTGGAGGGCGCTCTGGATGGCGCGCACTGAATCCGGAAGCTGGAAGGCAGGGTCAGCGCCGGAAACGAGAAATACCAGGAAGCTGGGCGGATCTCAAGGTAGCTGTGGCGACCGTGACTTACCCTAGCTATGAACTGAGGTAGGGACAAAATTATTTAAAGGCAAACAAACAGCAATGCACGTGTAACATGATAGCCAAGAAATATACTTTCCACAAGTCCAATGACAATTAAACCTCAGGAAAACGGGGTCATTGAGAAATCTTAGTTTATCGCAATAAAATAACAATAGCAATTATCTGTAGGAGCATTTAAACAGGGATCTCCACAATGAAAGTATTTTATATGGATTTATTGGAGCTTCAAACAATGTATTCCCTTGTGAAGAGATCTGAAGTTCTACCTGTCATAACAGAACACCACCATCAAAATAAACGTGGGGATTCCACCTTGGGCAAAAGCGGCATTATCCTAAAATGTAGAAAGGACAGATGGGGGATAATATACAAGAAAATATATTGTAATCCTATATCTTCAGGGAGTTTTTTCATGATTAGGTTTGTAATGTACAGCCTGTGATGGGGTGGGAGTCAAAGGATTGTATCAAAATAGGTTGATCTCTTGCAGCCTCCTTTGCTGGTTCAAAAAATTGGCCGACATTCTGCCTGTGTGTATGTCGGTCTGTCCGACAGAAGCCGGCTGTTTGGCCAGCTTCTGTCTGACGTGCATGTTGGAAAACCAGCATCCAACCGACTCCTGATCAGCACTCTCAGCCAATGGCAGAGAGCTCTGACCAGAGTGTTCTGGCGGGGGGGGGGGGGTGTTGTCCCCCTTTCAGAACAGCTAAGCAGGGGAGATCGCTGGACTAACCTTGCAAGGTTGGTACAGCGGCTTCGACCGGAGCTGTCAGTTTTTTTGTTTGTGCAACCAGCTGGGTTGCATAAAAAAAAAAACAGCAGTGTGTACCCAGCCTAAGGGCTCATTTACACTTGCTTCAGCTTCAATACACATTAACAGTTAGTTTACACTTGCTTCAAAACAAAACTTCGGACACGCCAGTCAAAGCCTCTGTCACTAAATAAAATGGTTAGTTTACAGTCCTGTTTACACCTTGCTTTTGCTTCGCTTCAAAAATTATACCCCATGCCACTTTAGTTGTGCTTCAAAGCCCCCATAGAAGTCTTTGGTAAAGCTCGCTTGAAGTCCCATCGAGGCAACGCAGACAGTGTTGATGTGGGATTCTCCCCTGCCAAGCCATTGTGTTCTCCCGGCAGAGGAAGTTGTCTCTGCCAGGAGAAGACAGTGATTATTGCTAGTGGCTATAGCAGCTGCTAGTTCTAATCGCTGATTGTACCCAAGCTGATCACAGCTCACAATTATTTGCAGGTGTTGGAAGGGGTACACAACGTAGTCTACATCTCAATCCTTGGAGGCCAGTGCAGCCTGGTAATCCATGGAGGAGGTGAAGTTGATCAAATGCAACCAGCGATTTTTTTTTTTTTTTTTTTTGGCATTTTTTCCCCTCTATTTGTTCTCAAAAGCAAGTAGCTCTTCCGTCCATTGGATTTCAATAATTTTGGCAAACCATACACCCAACGGAGGCGAGATTTGTTTTACAACACAATGGAATTCATGCTTTAGCTACATTAAGAAAATGGATAAGACGTGAGCAACCTTTTTCCACTTAAGGGCCAGATTCAATGTAAGTGAATGCATGGAGGGCTGCTTTCACCTAATAAATGAAGATGATAATAATAATCCTAACATAGTAATAACAGTAAAGGCTTACCTCATTTTAAGGTGCTTCACTAATACAAAGCCAGCCCACCCCGAGTGAGCAAGCAGGTTTACTCCCTCATGCCTCTGGCATTAGTTTGTTCAACTTATACTCACCCTCTCCATTGCTCTCATGCAGCTTCAGCATGTCTCCAGACCCTTTCCTTGTGACATCCGGTCACTGATGCTGGCGTTATAAAGTGTAAATCTCTTTGCTGCACATTAAGATGGTTTTCACTTTATAGCAGGGCTCTGATCCCTATCCCGCTGTATGATGATAATCAACAAAATACAAGAAACTTTACATTACACTGCCCCCGTACCTCTGCACCCTTTTACATTACACAGACCACCTGCATATTACAAAGGGTAGGTTTCTGGGTAAAATCTGGTGGGTGAGACCTGCAGCCTCTCTTAGCAGCTTTCATTCTACATGCACTCCAGTGATGCCTGGGTGGCTTTTCACAGGCCAGCTTTCCTGGTGGTGATAACAGCGGACTATGCCTGTGCTATGTGCATTGTCTCCGTTGGGAGAGTGTGTGACAACACAGGGACACAGTTGGGAGACAGGGACAGAGCATTGTCACTCTCGAATAATATCTGTCTTTACAAGGACCTTTTTATGATAGGATTACCGAGTATTTTATTGAAAGTTGCAGATTTGAAACTATAGAAAATTACTTGTGAAATGTAATTAATGTTTTAAAACTTGTATGCAGTTTTAGTGTTTGGGTTTGTTTTTTTGTAATTTTCCTAGTTGTAGTTACATAGTTGGTGAGGTTGAAAAAAGACACAAGTCCATCCAGTCCAACCTATGTGTGTGCTTATATGTTATTAGTACATTGAATGTACTGGTCGTGACCCCTGAATGTTGTGGTCGTTAAGATGACCATCTAATAGTTTTTTGAAATTGTCGATGCTCTCCGCTAAAACCAATGTTTGTGTAACAGAATTCCACATCTTTACCGCTCTTACAGTAAAGAACCCTCTACGCAGTTTAAGGTTAAATCGCTTCTCTTCTAATTTTTAGTGAATGGCCGTGTGTATTTTTAAATTCCCTATCGCGGAAAAGCTTTTTTTCCTATTGTGGGGTCACCAGTACGGTATTTGTACATTGACATCATATCCCCTCTCAAGCGTCTCTTCTCCAGAGAGAATAAGTTCAGTGCTTGTAGTCTTTGCCCAAAGCTGAGATCCTCCAGTCCCTTTTTATTAGCTTAGTTGCCCTTCTTTGTACTCGCTCCATTTCCAGTACATCCTTCCTGAGGACTGGTGCCCAGAACTGGACAGCATACTCTAGGTGCGGCCGGACCAGAGTCTCGTAGAGCAGAAGAATTATCGTTTTATCTCTGGAGTTCATCCCCTTTTTAATACATGCCAATATTCTGTTTGCTTGCAGCAGCTTGGCATTGCATGCCATTGCTGAGCCTATCATCTACTAGGACCCCCAGGTCCTTTTCCCCCAGAGGTTCTCCCCCTAGTGAATAGAATGCATTCCTATTTTTGGCACCCAAATGCATTATTTTACATTTTTCAACATAAAGCCTCATTTGCCATGTAGTTGCCCACCCCAATCATTTGTTTAGATCTTCTTACAAGGTTTCAACATGTTGCATAGAAGTTATTGCCCTGCTTAGCATTGTATCATCCGCAAATACTCAGATTGAGCTGTTTTATCCCATCCTCCAGGTAGTTTATGAATAAAATAGGATTGGTCCCAGAACAGAACCCTGGGGGACCCCACTTTCCACATCAGACCATTCCGAGTACTCCCCATTTATCACCACCCTCTGAACTCGCCCTTGTAGCCAGTTTTTAACATTACTGTCTTGGTTACTGTATCCCCCCGTTCCCCTTGTGAAGACTGAGGAAAAGAAAATATTCGATACCTTCACCATTTCTCTGTCTTTTGTAACCCATTTCTCTTCATCCTTTATGGGGCCAATGTGTTCTGACCTCTCTTTCTTACTATTTATATACTTAAAGAATTTCTTGGAATTTTTTTTTTTTTATTACTCTCCTCTATGATGTGCCTTTCGTGTTCCATCTTGGCTGCCCTGATTGCACCCTTACATTTCTTATTGCATTCTTTGTAAAGTTGGAATGCTGACGATGACCCCTCAGCCCTGTATTTTTGAAGGCCTTTTTTTTTTGCTTTTTATATGCATTTTTACATTGGAGTTAAGCCACCCAGGACTTTTTAAGTAGTAGTAGAATTCATAGAATTGTTTAAGTTTTCTAATTACTCATAGCTGGAATGGCCAGGTATAATAAGCAGTTAAGTATCATCACTCCAAATCAACAGATCCTTTTTTTTTTTTTTCTTTTTTTTTTTTTTTTTCTTTTTTTTTTTTTTAAGAGCTATACTGCAACATAACAAGGATGGAAATTTCAACTAGTTTCTTAACTCAGAAATGAGAGAATAGATCATGGCAACTAGCAACAATTTTGACCATGAAATAATCAAAACATTGACAGAAGGTTGCCCTGTGCATATGGTTCTTTTTTAAAACCAAAAGTGGCTGATAATGCCTGAAAATTTTCTTGTTTGTGATCTGCATTAGGGTTTGTTCTGAAAAATGTTACCAAATACACCAGAATGACTTGTCTCAGTATTTGCAGTACCAAAATAACAAATTGCTATATGTTTTCTAAAATACTTGAGATGAGTACAGTTGACTTGGAGAGGAATGCATTCTCTCCTAAAACCAAAAGTAGACCCAAAACTCAAAAATCTAACATTTGCTATGCTATATGGAACATACAGAAATGTAGTACTCCATAAGATAACCGTGTATTTCCTGGTATCTGAGGGTACTAGGCGCTCCTGTACCTACAGTCTCCTAGCTGTAAATCTGCAGCGTGAGATCTAAAGCACTGCTACCTCTGACTGCTAGTCTCAGAAGATTTTGACAGAGTGCATGGTAAAAGATCATCTGTCTCTTTTACAGGGAAGAGATGAAATGGCGGCGATGGGTCGATAACTGGCTGGTTCACCTCATTTCACCAAATGTTTACCGCACCCCAGGAGAAGCACTTGCATCATTTGACTACATTGTACATGAAGGGAACTTCGGCTCTGTGGAAGGCCTTTTTGCTAAATATGTGGGAGCAGCAGCCATGTTTTTCATTGGCAAGAGGCTGAAAAAGAGGTCTGTGAATCTTGTTTTTATTCATTTTTTTTTTTTTTTGTCTGTGTCCTTCCTCTATGCACAGCGCTTGACATTAAAGCGTAACTAAAGGGACTACATTTTACCTCCTCTCGAATGACTCGGGTCCCTCGCAGGCATCTTCTTCCAGGCTGCTGGTCTTTGGGCACCTCCATTGGCTAGCATGGGATTATATAACTTCTGTGCATTGCCTTCAGTTCCACTTTAACTGACAATCCCATGATGGCAGCACAGCAGCTGAAAGAAACCTCTCCTCCACAGACTATGGGATGGCAAGGGGTGGAACCTTGCAGAGCTTAAGAGCTTGTTCACACCATGTTTGTTGAGCTGCCTTTTTTTTTCTGCACACAACCACACATGTATGGTGTAAACAGAGCACATTGGAAAACAACTGTTTTCTATGTTCTTTGTTCATAACATACATGTGCAGTGGTATGTAGAAAAATGCAGCGCAATGGACATGTCACACGTTAACAAAAAGGGCAAGGCAAATTTTAGTGTACATAACAAGTTTCCATTGTATTGCAGGCTAGGAATGTACTTGTTCGTTGATCATTTGGATTTGTGCATAAGTCTGTGTCGTCATAACTGGAATTGGTAATGCAAACAGCTCTTCTTTGAAACGTTTTTATATGCAAAGTAGGGGTCGACCACTTATCGGTGAGGCCGATTAAAGTCGACCGATATTCGCTTTTTTTTTTTTTTTTTTGAAGAAACGTTATCGGTCACAAACCTACCGATTATTGCTTCAAGGGGTTGTACCTTGAAGGTGCAGGCCTCACCCCGGTACCATTTGTTAGAGCAGACAGTTGGTCTTCTTATAATAACAACCGATGCGGCTTAGCCTTTCCGCCGCTGCGCCCGGGTCTCCTGCCCCAATGGTAGGCCCGAGCGAGCAGCCGTCGTGTCTGCTGGCTGGCCAGAGGCCCGAGCAAAGACAGGTTGGCTTTGTTCAGATTTCGGATCTAGTAACCTGGAAGCTATGTCATGACATCACTTCGGGTGGCAGTTTTAAAAAATAGAAAGTATTCAAAACGCCGACCTTGGTGTTTTTGAATACTTTCAAGTGCAGAAGGAGGGGTTTGGTGTCTCTAGAGCCCCGATCCCTCCATAGAGAGTACCTGTCACTGCCTATTACTGTCACAAGGGATGTTTAAATTCCTTGTGACAGCAATAAAAGTGATGATAAAAAAAAATTAAAAGGACAGTGCACAAATAAAAACTTTAAATCTACAGAATACCGTCACCTGATATTGGCTATCAGCCTGAGAGGCAGCCAAAAAAATTCTGTATTGACCCTGAAAAAAAACTATCCGTCGACCCCTAATGCAAAGCCCACTGTATCTGTTGGAACTCTTATACAATTGTTTGTCATTACAGGCACAACTTGCAAGACGATGTGCGGCAGGACCTATATAAAGCTGCTGACACCTGGGTTAAAGCTGTGGGGAAGAACAAAAAGTTCCTGGGAGGCTCAGAGCCAAATCTGGCAGATCTGGTAAGGCTGGTCCCTAACCCCCCTACACACACACACCCCCTTCCCAGCCCACATATGATTTAGACTGCAACTAATTGAAAAAATAAATTAATATTGGTCAAAAAAGGCTTTGTAATATAGCACATGTTGAGTGTACACTCTGGTCATTCCCTTGGCATCTATAAAATGCCAATATGGGCAGCCAAGCGCCTTGATAACATAGCTCGAGGGTTCATGCACAGGAGGTTCGTCATCAGTGGCCCAGGAAAGAAGACGCCTGTCCAGAGGAAATAATGGTGAGTGTGGCATGATGTAAAGTTATATACATACCAGCACAATATAACAAGTGCTCCCCCCCCCCCCACTTTCCTCCAGCACATTAATGAAATGTATAAAACCCTTTTGTATGTCTGGCCAATCCATTGATTCTGCGCGTTTTATTTTTTCACAGGCTGTTTATGGGGTCCTGAGAGTTATGGAGGGATTGAAAGCCTTTGATGATATGATGGCAAATACCAAGATAAAACCATGGTACCAAAGGATGACCAACGCCATACAAGAAAAAGCAGCTTTGCACTGAGAAAAAACATTCTTATATGGGAATCCATTGTTCTTCAAGGGCTTTAAAAACTGACCAAACCTGAAATAGTGAATTGTATCTGCTTAGCAGAATCCTTGTGATAAATACAATTTACATGTTCCAATTGGAACATAATGGTCATAAGATGGTCCCCTCTGCAATAAGGTGATATTCTGCAGAAAATTATTAATGGTTTAAAAACAGTCTATTTGTGCGAAAACACAGCCATGGGAAATTTTTCAGAGAGGTAGGGGCAACTAGTTTGCAGTTTGGTACGGTGAAGGAAGCTTAATTAACTCTTCTCATACAAGTTTCTTGGTTTAAACGGTAACTCCACTTTCATGGGGAAAAAATGGCAAATAAAGAAAAAATGGTATAGCGCATATAATTGCGACACTAATCCTATTGTCATTGAGTGTTATTAAAAATCACCTTTCCTTTTCAATCTGCAGTCAATGTAATTTTCTGAGAATACATTGCAATATGGCTATCTGGAGCTGTTCTGTACATAGAGCATGTGCTAACCACTCCCCAGAAACAATTTTTCATTTAATAATTTCCTGTTTGTGATTGGCTCACCAATTTTCCCAGAAGTCTGCCTAAGATACAAATCCGATTTCAGGCATCCCTTGCAACAAAAATTTTATTTTTTGAGAGATACTTTTAATAGGAACCCATCTAAAGGGATGCAGGCCCACAGATTTCCTCATTAGTGCCGTTCAGCTCCACACCTGACAGTTAATTATGAAACCACTCCCATTAGATCCACTCAAAACCGAGGCACAGACAAACACACAGGGATTTCTTCAGAATAATAAAAGGTAGGAATCTGCAACAAAGGTTGTTATAATCCTTGCAATGTACATCGATCACCCCGAGGGGAATGCTTTTTTTTTTTTTTTCTCAACAAAAGTAGTGTTGCGCTTTAAAATATATTTCTTGAGAGATTTCAGGATTAAGAGTTAATAGTTAAGAGAAGTCTGTAGTGAGAATATATAATGGCTGCCAAGGCCCCTGTTTTGAAAATTCTAGTTACCTAGCTGTCATTCTGGCCAATGAATCGAATACATCCTGAGGCCCTGACCTGGTATATGTATGCAGATAAGAAGTTCTTACATTCCGAGCTGCATGCTTGTCTTAGGTCATTGACTCAAAGTACTGAAATCAGACACAGTCAAGTGTTTCTGTGAACAAGGTTTCCCTAACATATTTGATTAATAAAGCTTTCAAAATTGGTATAATTAAAGACTGTTACTTAGGTGACGTGTGATGTACATCCAGCAGTCTCAAGTTCTATCTGCAAATGGCTGACTGCTTTACTCCTGCAGCAAATCTCTGTCTTCTGCAATATCAGGTGAGCTCTGTTTGGATCCTGGGATAAGGACCCCGGATGAGGGAGAGATGTGATGTGGAGCAGAAAATGGGCACGACTCTTGGTTGAGACTAGCCCTTCTTATGAGTGGATTGATTTAACATTTAACTGATTATTAGAATTAAATTTTTTTAATTTTTTTTAATTTTAAGAAAGAGCATGGTGTACTTTGTGACTGGCTCACGTTAGGAGGATCCTATTGGGATATAAATGATATAGGCCCAAATTGCTTTTAAAGACCCAAGCTCCAGAGATCTCATCCTAATCCAGGATCCTCCTCCATCATGTATGTGCACATCAGGTGTCCCAGCACATCAGCTGCATGCTTGTCCTAAGCAACTTACTCACAAGGTAGTGAAAAAATGGAAAAGATGACCACTCTGGAGCAAACGTCTACAAAAACAAGTTGGCAATGGCAACTCCATCATTTCTCTCGATGTGTTCCGATTGAATAGTTAGAAACTGGTAAAATAGAACTGCCACACGGTTCTGGAAAACATATCAGACTTTAGACATCACGAAGGCATCATGTGTGGGGAAACATGTGACTCTGCTGTGAAGAGGCAGCAGGTACTCCTGTTATATGCAAGACCCAATGGCAGTGTGTGTGGTTCTTTCCATTTATAATAAAGCACTTTAGAGAAATGTGGCTTTTCTCGGTTACTTCCTAATTTAGGAATAAATTGGAAAATGGTTCTTGCTGATCCCTTTACTAATGTTTTGTTTATTTTGGACTGCTGGTCAGTAGATTAAAGATGAGTGGAATAAAGACCGTCTTTGTTTTCATTTATCCAGATCAATGCAAAGCTACTAGTAGATGGACACCTTTAACTGGACTTGTTCAGTAATAATGTCATGGTGCAATGAAATACCATCAACAATTTACACCTATGTAACTATTATTTTCTTATGGATTGTGTTGGAGCAGGGTGGTTTCACAGCTTTTTGTGCGTTGAACTCATTTTTATGACACTATGATAATGATTGAAATAAATCTACACTCCAGGTAAACACAGAATACATGTATATAAGGGAGCTGCTTTTCTTTAAAGGATTTGTTTTAGCCTCTTCTGCTCTTTGGATGTGTCTGGTACATCGAGAGTCTGAAGAGGTTAAAACAAGCTTAAAGTGGAACTTAACTGTGTCTGAGCACTACAAGCCAAGAATGCTGCTTTCGTTTATTTTTAATATTCAAAAAAACTTGCCCATCCACATCCCCATGCTTTATTTTGTTGAGAAATCACTTTGAAAAACACCTCCTAGCATATTCAGCCATGGCCACATTAAAGTGGAGCTTTGCCGAAAATTCAGCAGCTACAAATACTGCAGCTGCTGACTTTTAAAACATGGACACTTACCTGTCCAGGGCGCCCGCAATGTTGGCATCCGAGGTCGAACCGTCTCTCCGTCCTCGGGTGCTGCCGCCTCCATCTTCGGTAAGGGCGGCTTCACTTCCCGGTTCCTTACTGCGCATGCGCGAGTCGCGCAGCGCAATACAGATGGTCCCCAAATACCCCTGAAGACTCCTGGGATGTATTTCATTTTTTCCTTGGCCAAAAAGAAGGAAGCAGCTGAAGTGTAAAAGGGAGAAAAAGTTTGTAATGAAAAAAAATTCCTATCAATTTACTAATGCTAGCCATCAGCCATAATTAATGGTTCTAAGAGTGGGGCCTTCAACAGTTCCTGGTCTCTGTATCTCCACCAGTTAGCAACAGTCTAAACACTGCACCAATCTGTGTGTCCACAGTGTAAAGCCATAGCTTGTGCTCTATGAACTTCAAGGGAAGGAAAATCCTCAGAAACAACACCCATGTCCGCAATGCATTCCTCCATAATATCCCCAAGTAAAGGAGGATCTGCTTCTGATTTCTGAACAGGATCAAACACAAAAGAGGATCTGTAACATTTCTGGCCTCTGGAAATCAAAGGTTCTAGAAGTGCCAAGATTTTTCCCAAAGAATTTAGACATAGTGGCACAGAAATCTGCATTTGTCAGACAGACCACATGGTCTGTGCCGGAGAGAGTCACATGAGAACAGTGTCAGAATAGGACATTGCTCTGGGATAAGAGAACAGCCATCGCCTAGACTCCAAAAAAAGGATTTTATGGTGAGCACCAAAACTGTATTTTTTTTTCTTTTTTCAGATTTACATATACAGTGCCTTGAAACATGGAACCATGTTTCACGGTGGAGATGGTGTGTTCAGGGTGATGTGCAGTGTTCGTTTTCCTCCACACATTTTGCTTTTAGGTCAAAAAGTTCAATTTTGGTCTCATCTGACCAGAGCACCTTCTTCCACATGTTTGCTATGTCCCCCACATGGCTTCTCACAAACTGCAAATTAGACTTCTTATGGCTTTCTTCTTGCCACTCTTCCATAAAGGTCAGATTTGTGGAGTGCACGACTAATAGTTGTCCTGTGGACAGATACTCCTACCTGAGCTGTGGATCTCTGCAGCTCCTCCAGAGTTACCATGGGCCTCTTGGCTGCTTCTCTGATTAATGCTCTCCTTGCCCGGCCTGTCAGTTTAGGTGGACCGCCATGTCTTGGTAGGTTTGCAGTTGTACCATACTCTTTCCATTTTCTGATGATGGATTGAACAGTGCTCTGTGAGATGTTCAAAGCTTGGGATACTGTTTTATAATCTAACCCTGCTTTAAACTTCTCCACAACTTTATCCCTGATTTGTCTTGTGTGTTCCTTGGCCTTTATGATGCTTTGTTCGTTCACTAAGGTTCTCTAACAAACCTCCTGAGGGCTTCACAGAACAGCTGTATTTATACCGAGATTAAATGACACACAGGTGGACTCTATTTACTAATTAGGTGACATCTGAAGGCAGTTGGTTCCACTAGATTTTAGTTAGGGGTATCAGAGTAAAGGGGGCTGAATACAAATGCACACCACACTTTTCAGATATTTATTTGTAAACAATTTGGAAAACCATTTATCATTTTCCTTCCACTTCACAATTATGTGCCACTTTGTGTTGGTCTATCACATAAAATACATTTACGTTTTTGGTTGCAACATGTACAAAATATTAGAGAAGGGACTTTGCTGGTGCCTCTAACGTCCCTTCTCCAATCCATTTTGTTTCTTGGTTGTAACATGTACAAAATATTACTCAAAAGCCTAACTGTCCAAGTGTTGGACAGGTGCCACATTACAATACAAGAAACAAAATGCATTTAAGAAGGAACTTTGCTGATGCCTCTAACGTTCCTTCTCCAATCCATTTTGTTTCTTGGTTGTAACATGACAAAATGTGGAAAATTTCAACGGGTTCTAATACTTTTTTGAGGCACTGTAATGTGAATTTGCTAGGTTATATTGAAAAAGGGGGCGCAATATGGGTCCACTTTCTTGAGGTTGTGGCCTCCCCACCACATTTAGATTATTTAATTTAACAGCTTTATTTATAGGTAATTTAGGGCGGCTGCCCCTTTAGGGAAGCTGAGGTAAGGTATCTGGGAAGAACCAATCAGAGCTCATGGAAAGTGCTGGAAGTAGGGATAGGCTATAAAAGGTCAGCAGGAAAGAGGCTTTTCCTCTTTCCCACTGGACCAAGAAGGAAATTGAAGCTCACAAGTAAGGCTCTCTCTTACCCCACTTATAATGGAGTCCCTGGTGATGCAGCTCCTTGAGAAAGCTGGCAGTGCAGGAGGGGAGACATGGCTGAGGCGCTGTCTGGCACTGTCCTCACAGGAAGAAAGCTTACAGACTGAAGAGGGAGGTGGAGGCAGCTCAGCAGTGGGCGGTATGCAGGCGTATCCACAAGACAAGGGGCGGAGACAGCAGGTGCCATCACTGAGAGAGAGAGGGAGGAGGAGCGCGCCTGCGGAGCGAAGCATAGAAGCTCCGGAGGTTACCGAAGAGACTCGGGAACAGCTGAGAGGGACACAGGAGGATGGCGGCGGCGTGTCATCTCGGAGCCGCTGGAACACAAAGAAGAGGCGGACTTGTTCACAGTCGCCAGCAGGAAGAAGAGGACAGCGGGGACAGTCCCAGCAGCTCACAAGTGACTCTAGGGGAAGGCAGCACACCATACAGTCTCCTTGTCAGCAAACAGCTGAAGCAATGCAGCAAGGCACTCGGTGCACAGAGGTGCCTAGGCAGTTACAGGTCAGGCAGGCTGCTCAAGTCCAAAACCCTGAAGTGCTGCTGGCGGCTGAGGTACAGCAAAATATGGTACAACCTCCAGCAGCTGGTGAGTTAGAACAATTAAATGTGTTATCTGTTTTAGTGGGATCTCTGTCCTCCCTTGTTCAATCACTGTTTCATAAAATCTCAGTTCCTGCTGTTTCTCCTATTCTGTCTTCTATGCCTGTTAACCCTCAAACTGCTGTACTTTCTGCTTCTCCTGTCAGTTTAGCACAGCACAGTTCTATGACTGATTTTAGCATGGGTATGCAGAATGTAAATGGAGTCCCTGAGCCATTGCTCACAGCTGCGCCTGTCCAGGTTAATGTCCCTGAGTCCTGCATGAAAGATGCTATGCCCTGCAAGATGTCTCCTTTGGGGTATCATTTGAGCATAGTAGTTAAAGAAAAAATTTGGAAGGGAGAGTACTTAGATATTCTTTCTCTCCTGCCGGCTCATAAAGAGTTTATGGTCAGAACAGAAAAGAGGGGAGAAGAGAGGTGCGAGGATGACAGGCGCAGGCCGGTGGCCAGGTCATTCAATAATTGGTTGCAAGCTTCTTGCATTTATTCTGGCATAATGGCTGAAAAGCACCCAGAATTGTGCGGGGGCCTTTTTCAGCATCTTGACCATATCCTAGAGGCTTATAAGAATTTTGGTGGCCTAGGCTGGTTTTATTATGACGAGTCTTTCCGTCAGAAATTGTCCATACACCCATCACTTAGGTGGGGAATGAAGGACGTGGGGCTTTGGCTCAATGTAATACTACCCCAGAAGCAGGTAGTTCCTAAACAGCCCACGGCTAACCCTTCCAATACGGCTTTTAGGAAAGGATGTTGTTTTGCATTCAATGATGGCCAATGTCGCTGGAATGCAGCGTGCAGGTATAAACATGAATGTTCTTTTTGTGCTGGAGCGCATCCAGCAGCAAAGTGTTTTAAAAGGATTGCGGCGGTGGGTTCTGGTCCAGCACAAAGGGATATTTTTTCTAAAAGCCTGCACGCCTGTGAGGCTGGAAAGAATGTGCCAGTGGCTGCGGTGACAGCGGGTTTGCTCATTGAAGGATTTTCCAACGGTTTTCCATAACTTTCATTTTTGGTAAAGAACTTGCGGAAGGGCGAATTGTGGGGCCTTTTTGAATATCCGCCTTTTAGTAATTTCCGTATTTACCCATTAGGAGTGGTTCCTAAGCGGGAACCTAACGAATTCCGCATCATACACCATTTGTCTTTCCCGAAAGGGGAGTCATTGAATGATGATATTGATGGGAGTTTGTGTTCGGTTTCGTACGCGACATTTGAAGACGCATTTCGGAAAATTAGATCATTCGGCCCTGGAGCATTGTTGGCAAAAGCCGACATAAAATCAGCTTTTCGCCTCCTGCCTATTTCCCCATCAGCTTTTAATTCCTTAGGTTTTTTCTTTGAAGGTCAATATTTCTTTGACAAATGTCTCCCAATAGGATGTTCGCTGTCATGTTCTTATTTTGAGGCGTTTTCCACGTTTTTGCATTGGTGTCTTTGTGTTCAATCAGGTATGGATAGTGTAGTTCACTATCTTGATGAATTTTTATTTGTCGGGCCAGCTGACTCTTAAAGTTGCTTGGAGTTGTTATTGTCATTTCAGACTATGTCTCGAGATTTTGGTGTGCCTTTAGCGGATGAAAAGACTTGCTTGCCCAGCGCGACGATGGAATTCTTGGACATCGAAATTGACACGTGTATGATGGAGTTTCGTTTGCCTGAAGTAAAATTGAAGAAATTGAAGTGGCTGATTATGCGGGTATTGAAAAAGAAGAAAGTTCGGTTGAAAGAGATGCAATCGCTGTTAGAAATTTTGGCTTTTGCTTGTAGAATTATGCCGGTTGGCAGGATTTTTTTTTTTTTTTTTTTTTTTTTTTTTTTCTCTGCGCCTTTATCTGGCAATCTCTGGTATGAAATCCCCTTTGGAACACATTAGATTGACTACCCCTCTTAAAGAAGATTTGATGGTCTGGGCTAGCTTCTTATAATGTTATAATGGGAGGTCCTTTTTCCAATTTGAATTTGTGATAGCCTCAGATTTCCGTTTGTTTACGGATGTGGCAGTTTACATTGGTGCTGTGCAGTTTGGCCTGAGTTGTGGTTTCAGACAGGTGTCACCCGTAACGTTGTGTTGTTGGAGTTGTTCCCGATTCTGGTGGCCTTGGAGTTATGGGGCCCGAATTTTGCATATAGGCGTATTCTAGTGGAGACTGACAACAAGGGCGTGTTATATGCGGTTAATTGTCTTTCGTCTAATTCATTGCTAGTGATCAAAATACTAAGACAAGTGGTCTTTAGATGCCTCAAATTTAATGTTTGGTTAAAAGCTAGGTATACTCCTGGGATTCTGAATAACATTGCTAATTCTTTATCCCGGTTGCAGATGAACCGTTTCCGGAGTTTGCTTCCAGAAGCAGATGTGACAGGCATCCCGTGCCCAGACCACCTGTGGGACGTGATTTGAGTGCTGTAGCAGAAGCTATTCAAGGTTCCTTGGCACCCAAGACTTGGTCCAGTTACTCTGCGTCCTGGGGAAGCTGGTTGTCCTTTGCGAGCGCTGAAGGTTTTAGTTTCAGAGAACCATCTGAAGCAACTGTCTTGGCTTTTTTATCCCAGTTAATACAGCAGCGCTTTTCCTTTAGTTTTGTGTCAAAAACGCTGGCTGGCATTTCATTTTTCTTTAGGCTATTAGGTTTGCAACCTTGCACGTCTTATTTTTCCGTTAAAAAGGCACTGAAGGGTTACAGGAGGTTGACTTTTGTTTCAGACAGTAGACGACCTATCTCTTTGGACATCCTTCGTGGCTTTTGCAAGTATGAAGCGCTACTTTTCAAAACGGCTTTCGTGTTAGCTTTTTTTAGTGCTTTCCGTATCTCGGAACTAGTACCAGCAAATAAACAAGGGACTTCAGGAATTCGATTTGAGCAAGTAGTGGTTGACCAATTGGGAGTGCATATTTGGCTGCAGCAGTCTAAAACGGATCAATGCGGCAAGGGTAGGTGGGTCAACTTGTGCGTACAAGAGGACAGAATTGTGTGCCCTGTAGAGGTAGTTAAACAATTTATGGGGATTAGACCTTTAAGTAAAGGGTTTTTTCTTATTCATGCTAATTCAATGCCACTTACAAAATTTCAGTTTGATGCAGTTTTTAAGAAATGCTTGGTGCAGTTGGGATTAACCAACTTGAAATTTTCCTCCCACTCATTTAGAATAGGCGCAGCTTCTGTGGCGGCCTGGGTAGGGTTACCAGATTCTGACATTAAAGAAATGGGGAGGTGGAAGTCCCATTGTTTTCGTTTATATGTTAGGCCTAATTTGTTTATTTGAATTTCAGGTTTTCAGCACACAGTTTGGATTCTGGGACACTCTTTTATATACTGGGCACGAAAGAGAGCAGCTCAACGCAGTTACTCAACGAATTTGTCCCTGCAGCCGGACTCTTTTAAGTTATATTGACAGGGCATAAGAGGCCTTCAGTGGCACCAACTTTGTTTTCACCTAACAAGGTTGTGTCAGGTATGGCCCATGCCATCCATTTTGGTTATTCACTTGGGTGGCAATGATTTGGGAATAGTTAAGACTCTAGATTTGTTGTTCATGATTAAACAGGATCTCCAGCGCTTTTGTATCACTTCCCCAGGTACAACTTTAGTCTTTTCAGAGATAGTCCCTCGGCTTTTGTGGCTCTCCTCAGATCAGAGGAGGGTCATGGAAAAAATGAGGAAAAGAGTCAATAGGGCTCTTGAAAAATTTATGCCTCTGATTAATGGTTTATCCTATCTGCATGTGGACCTTGAAGGTGGTTACCCGGGTTTGTACAGGCCTGATGGAGTCCATTTATCAGAGGTTGGGCTGGATATATTCAATCTGGGTCTGCAGTACAGTATAGAAAGTGCCGTGGCCGCGGCGGTGGGGGGGGGGCCGGGCTTGATGTTCAAGCCCGCCGTGTGGGCTGTTGTTTTTATTTAAATTCTGCTACTGCTCGAGTTCTAATAACTGAGCAGATGGAAATATGTTTGGATTTATGAAGTTATGATATAATAAAGAGTTATGAATTATTACATTGTTTAAAACCAATAAAAGGTGTCGCGGCCAATTTCTTGCCAAAAAGATGGATGTTTGTGTATTATTATTTATTTAAATTGTATCTGGGGAAAGTGTTTTGTGGGTGGGTGTGGCCTACAATCTCATGAAAAAGGGGGCGCAATATGGGTCCACTTTCTTGAGGTTGTGGCCTCCCCACCACATTTAGATTATTTAATTTAACAGCTTTATTTATAGGTAATTTAGGGCGGCTGCCCCTTTAGGGAAGCTGAGGTAAGGTATCTGGGAAGAACCAATCAGAGCTCATGGAAAGTGCTGGAAGTAGGGATAGGCTATAAAAGGTCAGCAGGAAAGAGGCTTTTCCTCTTTCCCACTGGACCAAGAAGGAAATTGAAGCTCCCTCCCTCCCGCCCCAGTCGCGAACACCTATTATGTTGTAGGGTCACCCCGGATTCTGGGGGGGACTGTTGTTTTTATTTAAATTCTGCTACTGCTCGAGTTCTAATAACTGAGCAGATGGAAATATGTTTGGATTTATGAAGTTATGATATAATAAAGAGTTATGAATTATTACATTGTTTAAAACCAATAAAAGGTGTCGCGGCCAATTTCTTGCCAAAAAGATGGATGTTTGTGTATTATTATTTATTTAAATTGTATCTGGGGAAAGTGTTTTGTGGGTGGGTGTGGCCTACAATCTCATTACAATTAACTTCAGTTTGCGATGTTCTAGGCTCACATTTGCAAATACAGAGTGCAAATCAGAAGAACTCTCAAGCCGGCCATACGCTGATCAAAATTCATCTGGTTCAGCATGGAGCGGCCAAAGTTCAGTCAGTGCGTAGCTGTCGCTACACAATAGAAGTCAGTTCCTCCATCCACAATGTCTGTGTGGATGAAGAGATGTTAGGGCTCTTTCAGGTGGTAATATTTACTGCCCTCTGGAAAGCGATCTGTGGTAAATTGCTTTTCAGTGGGCAGTATAATGGCACCTGACCTGTTGTTTTTTCTAATTGCTGTAGGGGAATTTTACATTGCGGGACCATGCTGAAATTACAAGCCAAGAGTTTGGGCCGTGGTTGAGCTGCGGCCCCATTGATCTCAGAGGGGGAATTTGACAGGTGATGCTGCTTGTCAAGTTCTGTAGCCCAAGTTAAATTGTTCCCGGCTGCCAGTGGAACATTAGGTGTTTTTTTTTTTGTTCAGAGCCCACTGGTTGAACCAAAACAAAACTGTCTGTGGCCAGCTTTAGTCTCTACTCTCTCAGTCCAGCTAAATGACTTCAGTGAGGAGTGGGTGAGCTAAGCATTTTATAAGACTGGGTTCACACCTATGTGAATTGGATGCAGGTTCTTCGCATAGCAGGAGAATGTGACTGTCTCTTTATGGAGCCGGTTCACATATCTCTGGGGCGGCTGCGGAGCGCACTGCATAGAAACGCTGTGCATCTTTGGCTCCATTTCAGGGCTGAATTCAGGCAAAGACTTGTCCCTGATTCGTCCCTAAACTGGAGAATGCATTCCTGTGCAATCTGCAGCTGGTTCCAGTGTGAAACGAGGCTTACAGATTTTAGATCATTTGGATAGACACTGCTACCTGAATAAAGGGAAAGCATGGTCAAAAGGTGAGCTGCATTTCTATCTCCTCAGGGGCCAGTAGTAAAAGTAAAATGATAATAATTTAAAGCCAATGCCTTTATTTCAGGATCCATTTTTAGTGTGTAGCTTTCAGTAAATCATGAATATGGCTCCTTCTAATGTTTACCCCAGAAACATACAACATGGTATTCACATTATCCAGCCAAAAGATATATACAAACTTTTATTGCAGTATAATTTGTTTTATTTTTTTATACAAAAAATGGATGAATATATAGATTGACTTATTTGTTATAAAACGGTGAAAAGACTGTACAAAAACACACAACAGAAACACTATTTATTCAACGCTTTAATGGAGTGCATCTGGATGTTTCATTTTGTAATGTACACATACCCCAGACAGCGGTAAAGGCAGCCAGAATTGGTGACCTAATAGTTTATTGGAAAGCTTTAGCACCTTTGTATGCAACCATAATGCTGTGTGGTCCAATGTATTTTTTAAATGAAAACTACTGGTAAAGTGCAGGCAGTTTATGTGGTTAAACCTAAATCCTGTATGCCTAGAGGGAACCTGGATCCCAGGCTGTATACTGCTCTGGCTTCAGATAGGAGGGGTTTAGTACATACTTTATAAAACTTGAGCCTGGGATCCAGTGTATTTACCATGAACATAAACATGGCTGCTCATGGTGCCTACTCTTGGGAGGTATTATTAGACCCCTTTCACACTGAGGCAGTTTTCAGGTGTTTTAGCGCTAGAAATAGCCTCTGAAAACCACCTCCCATTCATTGCAATGAGTGCTTTCACACCCGGGCAGTGCGCTTGCGTGACGTTACAAAAAGTCCTGCAAGCAGCACCTTTGGGGCTCTTTGAAATGAATGGGCAGCATCTCCAAAGAGCCTTAAAAGCGCCACAAACATCTTTTTTTTCCTTTTTTAAGGTCGGTTTGGTTCAGTATGCTATTTTGAGTGTTTCCATTATGAAAGCGGCCAATACAACCACATCATTCTGGGTCCTGCTTCAGATGTGGGGCCATAGAAAATGGTACGGTTCGGTTAGGGCGGAGCTACGATACGTTCCACTGATTGGCAGACATGTGACGACATGCTAGGCATATTTTCTAAACCCACGTATGGCCCCTGGCGGTCCCACTTGCAGTGGAAACGCTCACCTGAATAGGCCGGACCATTCTAGGCCTTCCAAACTACCGACCGAACCGATCCGCTCAGTAGAAACGAGGCATAAGTCACATTTTTTACTAAGAAAAACGGAAGAATACTGGTTCAGGTTACATTATTCTTAATCAGTTTGTACGCCTGTCTTCAGTTCAGTTTACATCCATTTATGAACACAAAAATAGAAAAGGATGCAAACCTTTACTGTTTTTTGGTGGACATAAACTGACTTGGATGTAAACAGGAGTCTGTTTAAATCTACTGGTTTGTATGTGCAACTTTAGCTGCCAGCATTTAGGCTTCATTTCACGTGGGTGTACCTATCTATATGCGAAGGGCTGTCTTTTTCAGCACAGGTATGCACAGATGTTTGTGCCTCTGTGTGCAGGCAGTCCCATTAATGTCTCTTGGAACATATTGGTTGCATGCGCACAGCGGCTGGTCCCAATTTGACAGGTGTGCGTGTGAGGGTCTCCTTTAGTAGTAGATCCAATCTAAACATGCTTGAGGAAAATATGGTGAGAGGACTGCTGTAATTCACCTCCAGTCCCTGTTCTGCTTTTGTAAATCTGAACATTTGCAGGTACTGGTCCTAACAGTTTAAAGATCTGACAGCCGCACTATTGATTTTTGGTGCTCCCATTTCACCCCCTCAACTGACTTTTCCTATAAAGCATTCCAGTGTTGGGTGTACAGACATGATTTAGTGCACTCCATGCAGCACCGATTAGCTTTTGCCCTTTGCAGAGCTGAACAGATAATAATAATAATTAGAACAAAGACATTTCAAAATGACATTCATTTATGCATACATATAAATAACCATTTGAGCAATAAAAACGATTCACAACATAGAAGATTTAAATCTCAAAGTGTATGTATAGCCAGAGGTTTTTTTTTAGTTATGGATAGAGTGGGGAAGTGTTAGAACCTCTGTAAATTTTGTACTGCTGTCCAGGTCACAGCTAAGTAGATTCACCCTCTATATGTAACGGTGACCCCATGATCACTGAGATAAAAAGTGACGGGAAATCCAAAATGTTAAAAAAAAAAAAAATTGTAATCTTCTGGATACATCTGTCTATGAAGTGAATTTGTAGAGATTTCCTCTCACTGTATGCTAGATCTCCATGACAGGGAGTGAGGAGAAATCACAGCAAGGGGATACAGATGGGGAAAAAGTAAACATACAGGGGTTCAAACACTTCCCTACACTAGGCAAACAAAAAAAAAAAAGCTTTTGGCTTTAAATATATTTTAATGCTGAACGCCAGGCAAGCAGCTATATACACAGTTGAAATACATATTTTTTTTTTTAACTGCCAAAGGACTTAAGGTTTTGTGATCCAGGCACCCTTGTGACCTCTGCTGCAGCAGAACTTTGTCAAGAACATCCCTCCAGCCTACCAAATGGACAATGAGAAGACAGAGGTATACAGGAGGAATCATCACTCTGTTCTCTGCTCATCTCAACATGCTCAGAGAAGCAGAGGCTGGCTTTTAGTGCTGCATCTTGGGTGACCATGTACCAGGGCTTACATGAGGCTGACAGGAAGACAAATGCAGGTACTTTACATTTAAATCTATTTACTTATTTTATTCAGTGAATACTTTAAAGGCTAAGTTCACCTATGGAACATGTTTCATCTCCTGCCCCCTCTTCCTCTGACCCTCCCCATCTAACCGAGGGTTCTTCTCTTTGCACCTGTTTTTTAAAAACAGCATGGTTGTGCAGGGCTCCGCCCACACAGCCACGTCATTCGTTTGCAGATTTCTGTCAATGAATAAACAACAAGCACCGCCTTCCACCGCGGCAGAAGGATTTGTAGTTTCAATGCCCTGCGGGGGGCGCTGATGAGCACTTTTGTAGTATTCTGCCATGTCCCCCATGTTAGGAAGCCTGTACTGATCGTGGTGCAATGCTTTCCATGCTCCTGCATGAAAAAATAATATAAATGCGCTTTTTGTTTTTTGGCAAAAATATGTGCATTTATTGTTTTTTCTATAAAGGTAAATTTATCCTTTAACTGCATCCTATTTTTTATATCTGCCTGTAGTTCAGCTTTAAAACCATTAAATATAAACCTGATATGTTGATTCTGGTAAACCATGTAGGTCAAGGATATGCAATTAGCGGACCTCCAGCTGTTGCAAAACTACAATGAGCTTTTTCAATGGGGCCTATAGCTAGCCATAGATGTGAGATGGTGATCCGATGATCAGACTGCCACCCGAAGATTTTGTACCCTAAACATGGTACGTGTACCACTCAGACCCATCATGTATACTTCTGCAGTGAGCAGACAGCCTTTATTGGCCAGATCATGTGACAACTCATCTCATATCAATGGTTAGCCTAATTTGTGGGATTAAACAGTCCTATAACTTAGTTAATTTACTGTGTAACATGATGACCATAGAGATTTGTATCCAATAATAGAGCTAAACCTGCTAATGTGGAGAAGTCTGTGCTTGGATACTGCCCGCAGCATCTTTTTGGTACACACTGGTCCACATATTTTGTGGAGTCAATTTTATAATAATTTTTAATCAATAGTTTATTTTTTTTTAAAGTAGGATAAAAAGCACCCCTTTGACCTTGCCCTTGACACTCACATGGAGTTGCTCACAGTAAAGATATTTGGGGCCTGTATGGCCCATGATTGCTTTGACCAATAGGAAGACTCAAGTCTATGATGACCTTTGTGCTGGTAGAGGACACCTCTCCTCCATGACAGGCGCTCAATACTCTTACTCAGAGTGGAGTGCGAGGACGGATCGGAGAACTGGACATAGCAGCATCACCGAAAACATTGGTGTAGGAAGATTTAAGGAACTGGACATAGTTTTGCATACTGCGATTGGTACTTTCCGACTGCTCCAGCCTGTCCTTTAGATCTTGAAGGCGACTCTGGAAACGGCGCTCTGCCTAAAAATGGTAGCCACCCCCCCCCAAAAAATAAAGGTTAAAATCTAGTCTGGTGTAAATGAACATTGTAAGCAGACAGTCATTTTCTATACAGAAAGCCAAAACCAAATACTCCACTTTGTAAACTGAAACTACATGCCAAGTCACCTGTCAGTGCTGAATCCACTGTGTCATGTAAGGAACAAGATAAAAAGAGAGGCATGAGAGGCCTGGGTTAGGGCTAGCAAAGGCTGATCCACATCATTTATTTTTAAAGCCCAACTGAACTTTCAGTTTAAATTGGCAAAATACATCTTAGAGAAAACTACTGAAACAAAAGGGTTTCAAACTAAGAACATTCTGTCCCTTGACAGTATACAGCAGAGCAGGAGCCATGCTCTCTGTGTGGAAGCAGTGTTCTCTCTGCAAAGGTCCAACACCCCTCCTGCTCAGCCAGAGCTTGAGCCCCCCAGTTGGCAGGGAGTGTGAGCTCTGAAACCACAGCATACTGGCAGGGGGGGCAGGAATTTCTGCTCATGTTCTAGAGAAAACCAACTTTAAGACCCCATACACACTATTCGATTTTAAGCAGATTTTTGTCTTCAGATTTACCAAAACCATGTAGTGCAAGGGCCTGCCTGATTGCATACAAATTGAAACTCTTAAGGTTTGACCTCATATTATATGGTATTGGTAAATCTGAAGACAAAAATCTGCAGAAAATCTAATAGTGTGTATGGGGTCTAAAGCCTCGTACACACGCTTAGATTTTTGGACGACCAAACGTCTGTTTTTTGTGGCATGCTAGTCTGATGTGGAAAGTGAAGAGGTTACTCACAATACGAAAATTTTCGTACGACAGAATACATCAGAAGTGACGTAATGTGTTGAATAGTTTTTGTATGTATTCATTCATTTCTGAGCATACGTAGTCTTGCTCTTACGATTTTTTTCGTATGAAAACCGTACTAATGAAACGAAAATCGGACGTTGAGTTCACATCCAACAAAAATGTTATAGTCCGCACATCCAGCTTTTGTCTGCCGAAAAAGCAAAATCGCCTGTCTTAACCACTTTAAGACCAGCCTCGTTTTGGATTTTAGGTGTTTACATGTTTAAAACAGGTTTTTTTGCTAGAAAATTACTTAGAACCCCCAAACATTATATATGGTTTTTCCTCTAACACCCTAGAGAATAAAATGGCGGTCATTGCAATACTTTTTTTTGCACCGTATTTGCGCAGTGGTCTTAAAAGCGTCTTTTTTTGGTCTTTTTTTGGAAAAAATTCACTTTTTTGAATAAAAAAAATAAGACAACAGTAAAGTTAGCCCAATTTTTTTTTTATATTGTGAAATATAATGTTACGCCAAGTAAATTGATAACCAACATGTCACGCTTGAAAATTGCGCCCACTCGTGGAATGGCTTCAAACTTTTACCCTCAAATCTCCATAGGCGACGTTTAAAAAATTCTACAGGTTGCATATTTTGCGGTACAGAGGAGGTCTAGGGTTAGAATTATTGCTCTCGCTCTACCGGTCGCTGCGATACCTCACATGTGTGGTTTGACCACCGTTTTCATATGCGGGCGCTACTCGCGTATGCTTCTGCGCGCGAGCTCTTTGGGACAGGGGGGTTTCAAAAAATTTTTTACAAATTTTTATTATTTATTTTACAATATTTTATTTATTTTTGCACTGTTTTAAAAAAAAAAAAAATGGTGTCACTTTTATTCCTATTACAAGGAATGTAAACATCCCTTGTAATAGAAAAAAGCATGACAGGACCTCTTAAATATGAGATCTGGGGTCAAAAAGACCTCAGATCTCATATTTACACTAAAATGCAATAAAAAAAAACAAAAAGTCATTTAGAAAAATGACATTTGAAAAAATGTGCCTTTAAGAGGCATAGACGGAAGTGACGTTTTGACGTCGCTTCCGCCCAGCAGTGTCATGGAGACAAGTGAGCGCCATCTTGGCCTCACTCATCTCCAGACAAACCGCGGAGGAGGACGCGATCGCCTCCGCCGCTACCGACGGCTCCGGTAAGCGGCGGAGGCCACCGGATCGCGGCGGGAGGGGGCCCCCTCTCCCGCCACCGATAAAAGTGATCTCGCGGCGAATCCACCGCAGGGACCACTTTTATCTGACAGCCGGCCGCCGCACGAAAAAGGGGATACCGGGGTTATGGCAGCTAGCTGCTGCCATAACAACGATATCCCCGTTCACAGTTTGGACGTACATCGTCGTGCGGCGGTCTTGAAGTGGTTAAGCAACGTACTAACGATTCGAAAATCGTCTGTGAGCTTGTCGTTCGAATTTTTCCATCCGATTTTCGTATCGTGTGTACGGACCTTAAGGCTTAATGTATTTTGCTTTGATGTAACCGAAATGTATTTAGTGGTTTCAAGGCTAACTTCACTTTTAGTAACATGTTACACCCATAGTTAGGATGTAACATGTTGCTAAGCAAACCCCACCCCCAATGCATGTCCCCTCCCCCTGTGACAGCATGAGGTTTTTTTTTCTCAGCTTCAGCATCTGCTGTCAAATATTCAATTTGGCTCCGCCCACACAGCTGCGTTGTTCATTCATTCACAAAGATACAGTATCTCACAAAAGTGAGTACACCCCTCACATTTTTGTAAATATTTTATTCTATCTTTTCATGTGACAACACTGAAGAAATGACACTTTGCTACAATGTAAAGTAGTGAGTGTACAGCTTGTATAACAGTGTAAATTTTCTGTCCCCTCAAAATAACTCAACACACAGCCATTAATGTCCAAACCACTGACAACAAAAGTGAGTACACCCCTAAGTGAAAATGTCCAAATTGGGCCTAAAGTGTCAATATTTTGTGTGGCCACCATTATTTTCCAGCACTGCCTTAACCCTCTTGGGCATGGAGTTCACCAGAGCTTCACAGGTTGCCACTGGAGTCCTCTTCCACTCCTCCATGACGACATCATTTTTTTTTCTTTTCTTTTTATTGCATTTTAGTGTAAATATGAGATCTGAGGTCTTTTTGACCCCAGATCTCATATTTAAGAGGTCCCGTCATGCTTTTTTTTTCTATTACAAGGGATGTTTACATTCCTTATAATATGAATAAAAGTGACACTTTTTTTTTTTTTTAAAGAACAGTGTAAAAATAAAAGGTAAAATGCAGAGCTCGCGTACAGAAGCGAACGCATACGTGAGTAGCGCCCGCATATGAAAACGGTGTTCAAACCACTCATGTGAAGTATCGCCGCGATCGGTAGAGTGAGAGCAATAATTCTAGCCCTAGATCTCCTCTGTAATTCAAAACATGCAACCTGTAGAATTTTTTTAATGTTGCCTATGGAAATTTTTAAGGGTAAAAGTTTGTCGCCATTCCACGAGCGGGCGAAAGAATTGGGCTAACTTTACTGTTGTCTTATTTTTTTAATTCAAAAAAAGTGTATTTTTTTTTACAAAAAAAAGTACGCTTGTAAGACCGCTGCGCAAATACGGTGTGACAGAAAGTATTGCAACGACCGCCATTTTATTCTCTAGGGTGTTAGAAAAAAAATGTATAATGTTTGGGGGTTCTACGTAATTTTCTAGCAAAAAAAAAAACTGTTTTTAACTTGTAAACAACAAATCTCAAAAAGAGGCTCGGTCCTTAAGTGGTTAAAGTCAGCCACACAAGCTACCTATACTCACCTTCCCCTTGCTTTCCTTTTGCTCTGTTTGGCCACTGTGAGCAAAGAGAACAAGACCAGTGTAGGTACAACTTGGAACTTACACAGGGCTGATGACTTTCTCCCGCCCCCTTGTGACATCATTGGGTGCCTGAGTTGTCAATTGCCAAACACTAGCGTGGTCACATGACAGAAAGGCAAGTAAGTAACATGCACCTTCATACACTGAAGTATAGGGTATTTTTCTTTGCTCCCAGTGAATGAAGGAAAGGTATATTATTTTTCTCCTGAAATCGGATTGGAATTTGCCAGTTTAGATGCAAACCCATAATAAACAGAGTTCTATATTAATAAGGAAATTTTAAGCCATTCTCATAACTTACATCCTCTTTGCTGCGTCGAAACTGGTTGATTTCAGTTTTGGTCCTGCTCAGCTGCGTCTCCAGCTCAAGTATTTTAGCTTGTGTCACCCTCTCTTTGGATGAAGCTCGTTCCTTGGTCTGTTCCACCTGTAATGGTTTTATACAAGAAATCTAACCTCTGCTAAAGTCTTGTACAGATACAGATGACGTGCACATAGGTGACTTACCTGTCTCCGGGATTCTTCGATGGCTGCCTCCAGCTGCCGTGAAAGAGAAGCACAGTCCCGGGATTTTTCTTCTAGTCTCAGCTGGTTCTGATGGATTGTCTCTTCCCGCTTGGCCACAACTTGCAGAAGTTCTCTGTTCTGTGTTCCAGCATCCTCCATCCGTCTGATAAATGCAAAGCAAATCTGAAAGTTAGCCAACAGATAAAGCAAGGCTCTGGGCACATTTTTGGAATGAGTCAGGGAGTGTTTGATCCTCTGCCAGGTTTTTATTGCACTCTGCTTTCCCAGTGGTAAGATTTCCCCCTGTTTTCATATGGTCAACAGGACAGAGTCAGGGGAACCTGCCCAACAAGGACATCCAACAGGCGCCTAAAAAAACCTGAACTCTTGAGTGTTCAACAGCATTAAATACCCATAGATAATGCTAAACCTATGTGTTGTGAATACGTTTTTGAAAGAATTACTAGTATCTCTATCTGTCCTACATCAGCTGTAATCTCCTGCACAGCCTGTAATCAGGAGAGATTTTTCTCCGGGAGGGGTGTCCATCTAAGGCTGATGTCACACTAGTGATCTCATTGGTGAAAATTTTCGAGCAACAGAAACTTCTAAAGTGTGCTAGAAAAACAGCCGCATGCATGTGTCACTACCTTGTGGGCAAGATGAGCGAGGCATCACTCCTTTGCTGCTGAAAATGCTGCAGAATGCAAATCACCAGTAAGACAGCGACCCCTCACTTATCATCCAGCCAGGGAGGAAGTGCTGCATGTAAGCAGATGAGCATTTCTATTCCATCCCACATAGAGATTCTGCCAGCATCAATGTACCAAGATTCCTTTTTTGTCCAGTCACAGGCTAAGGTGGGCCCTGGATGAGGTTGTAGTGTAGCCTGCAGGGTGGTCCAGGAGCTGACAGGGCTGTGTGGATCACAAAACTGGCTGAACAGAATTGCAATTCATTTTGCAGATATAACAATTCACATGCAGTATAAAGCCTCATGCACACTGGATGTTTTTTTACAGCTTATGTTTTTGGCTTCACTGCGTTTTTTTTTCTGCAGCCAGTAGACACCCCAGCATTTTATCCTATCTGTCCATGCACACATAGGCTTTTATCAGCATTTTTTGGCGTTTTCTGGCTGGAAAAAACCCATTACTGGTGGGTTTGAAGAGGCGTTTTTTCAGCTCTAACGCTGAAAAACTCTAAAAAACAAAACAAAAACGCAGTTATTCATTTTTGAGCCATAAGCTTTTGTGGGAGTATAGTTTTGCTAAAAAACGAATTCTACAGCTAACGCTACTGGCGTTGTGCATGAGGCCTAAATGTACTTTATTTGCATTTTTACTGTAGCTGTTTGCCTGGAGCTGAATGTACACGTACCTTTAAAATTTAGAGAGGTATGCATGTATTCTATGCATGAAGGTAAAAAACCTTCTGTGTGCAGCAGCCCCCCCCCCCCCCCCAATACTTCAGTACTGCCATTGGCTCTTGCTACTGTCAATCACAGCCAGTAAGCCAGAGAGCGGGGGCAGGGCTGAGCCGCGCTCAATGTGTCAATGGACACACAGAGCAGCGGCTCAGGACCAAGCCTGCTTGGATCAGGGGGGAGGGGCCAGGAACCCGAGAAGAGGAGGATTGGGGCTGCTCTGTGCAAAACCATTACACAGAGCAGGCAAGTATAACATATTTGTTTTTGGTTTTTTTAATCTGCCTTTAACCAATCGCCGACTAGCCACCGCAGTTTTACAGAACGGCATGGCTGGGCGAAACAACGTTATGTTACGTCGCTTCGCCCTGTGGCCACTAGGGGCACTCGCTGGTCGCCCCTGGAGCCGATGCGAGTCCCAGGGGGCGTGATGACCGCCGGGCTCCCACGATCGCTTGTGACTAATGGAGAACCGGTTCTCTGAGGGGAGAAGAGACTGATCGTGTGTTCATACAAAGTATGAATAGCGATCTGTCATCTCCCCTAGACAGTTCCATCTCCCCTTCAGTTAGAACACAGAGAGAGAACACAGTTAACCCCTTGATCGCCCCCTAGTGTTAACCCCTTCCCTGCCAGTAATATTTATACAGTAGTCAGTGCATTTTTATAGCACTGATAGCTGTATAAATGCCAGTGGTCCCAAAAATGTGTAAAAACTGTCCGATGTGTCCGCCGTAATGTCGCAGTCCTGATAAAAAAATCACAGATCATGGTCATTATTAGTAAAAAAAAAATAAAATAAATAATAATAATAAAAATGCTATAAATCTATCCTCTATTTGTAGACACTATAACTTTTGTGCAAACCAATCAATATACGCTTATTGCGATTTTTATTACTAAAAATATATAGACGAATATATATCGGCTTAAACTGAGAAAAAATAAGCTTTTTTTTGTTTAAAAAAATGGGGATATTTATTATAGCAAAAAGTACAAAATATTGTGTTTTTTTTTTTTCAAACTTGTCACTCTTTTTTGTTTATAGCGCAAAAAATAAAAACCGCAGAGATGATCAAATACCATCAAAAGAAAGCTCTATTTGTGGGGAAAAAAAGGATGTCAATTTTGTTTGGGTATGGCGTCGCATGACCACGCAATTGTCAGTTAAATTGGCGCAGTGCCAAATCCCAAAAAATGGCCTAGTCATTCAGCAGGCAAATCTTCCGGGGCTGAAGCGGCTAATATAACTTGAACTTCAAGGGCTTACTTCAGCAATAATAAATGCATTTACTCAAGAAAAAAAAAATTGCGTTAATCCCTTCACTACATGAGCAGTCAGCATAGAAAGCTACTCATTTTATACATGCTCCAGGTGTATTTTAAAATGTCAATAGCCACAGATTTTAAGAAATCACATCTTGTATCTTTTTGTACCTCTCCAGCTCTTCCAGTTTCAGAGACAGAAGCTTGTTTTCTTCCATTGCAGACTGGTACCGGTCCCTTGTAGACTCCATCTTGTCTCCCTGCTGCTCCATCTGCACAGACATATAAATGTATTTTTGTTTGTTTTACTTACTATTGCATTGTAAAAAAAAAAAAAAAGTTTCTGAATACTGGCCAATTTTTGGTGCAGGAGTTTTTGCGCTCGAATCTTCATCGTATTGTACACTTTTTAAGCATATTTTTATTCATATTTCTAGTTACTTCTCTAAGTATTTTCATCTACATTCATCATATAAAATACTGTACCCCAGTGCAGCTTTAGGAAAACAATGTTTTTGATCTGCACATGCAGTTTTCAGGCATCGTTTACAAGAAGAAGCTCCACAGACTCAAAGTGGAACCTGCCTATCAAAATGTCAGTTAAGCCTTATAGGGCGTACACACGGTCGGACTTTGTTCGGACATTCCGACAACAAAATCCTAGGATTTTTTCCGACAGATGTTGGTTCAAACTTGTCTTGCATACACACGGTCATACAAAGTTGTCGGAAAATCCGATCATTCTGAACGCGGTGACGTAAAACACGTACGTCGGGACTATAAACGGGGCAGTAGCCAATAGCTTTCATCTCTTTATTTATTCTGAGCATGCGTGGCACTTTGTCCGTCGGCTTTGTGTACACACGATCGGAATTTCCGAAAAACGGATTTTGTTGTCGGAAAATTTTATCTCCTGCTCTCCAACTTTGTGTGTCGGAAAATCCGATGGAAAATGTCCGATGGAGCCCACACACGGTCGGAATTTCCGACAACACGCTCCGATCGGACATTTTCCATCGGAAAATCCGACCGTGTGTACGGGGCATTAGTGAAAATAGAAGCAGAGCAGTCACAGGGGTGGAAGAGAACTAGTGTGTGCGAATTACATCCTAGGAACATAGAAGTTTTCTTTAGGGCATCTATTGTTTACCCAAGTTTCTTTAGTGGTTAGGGAAAGAAAGACAGAAGAAAATCAGGACAGAGAGAGCAACCTGACCTCAGTACTCTTGAGGTTTGCTCTAATGCAGCCTTTCTCAACCTTTTCATCATGGGGGAACCCTTGAAATAAGTTTCTGGTCTCAGGGAACCCTGCTAATAATGACTATATCTACAACTCATGATACATTAGTGGTCAGTGGGAAGAATGCTCCTTACATTTGTGGTCATTGGGAAGAATTACCCCCTTACAGATAGCTAATAAGATCAATGGTGTCGGTGGGAACTTATCTGAGAGGCAGAAATTGCTCAAGGAACCCCTGGCAACCTCTGCAGGAACCCTAGGGTTCCATGGAACCCCGGTTGAGAAACCCTGCTCTAATGGCTCTGACTATGTCCTTGCAAACTTGAGAGATATACTTTTGGATGCATGGGAACAGAGCATTTTGATGGTAGGAAAATGTCCTCATTGAGGCAAAGTACTGAAACCACCTTAGGGAGAAAGAATGGCCTTTGGTGCAAGACATCCCCTGTCATTGTAAAGTGAGGAAAGGCTCTTTACAGGAAAGGGCCACCAGTTCTTAAACACGTCTGACAGACGTGTAGGGAACCAAAAAGTTTACTTTGCAGGAGAGATCCAGTCTCTAACAAGTTCAAAGGGTAGTTTTTTCAGGGCAAAAGGAACCAAGATGAGACCCCCATGAAGCACAGGGTGCTGCAAAGGAGGATTAATATGAGATAAACCTGTTTTTACGAGGGAAAATGAGGCCCCTGAAAAAGAAAGGATAAGGGCAAGATCTGACCTTTTTGAGAGTTCTTAAGGCCAAGTCCTGGTCAAAACCTGTTTGCAGGCAGGCCAGAATGTGAGGCATGGAGTAATGACTGAAGTATCTGTGTTTACACCAGGCAATAACAGATTTTTTTGGAAGCTCTTCTTTCTTGCTTTTTGCAAGGAAGGAATTACAGACTCAGAAGTCAGCGTCTCATAAAAAGTCTGCAGAATGCCAGTTTCTTGAGTAGAACAGCGTGGACTCGATGGCCCCGCCCAAAGTGATGATGTCAGCAGACCCTTCCATCTAAGAAGCGGATTGATTTGCTGTTTATATTTGTGTTTATATGCCTTTCTTTTTTTTTAATTACTCGATTTCTTTTCATTATGGGTATCACTTTTCAGAGGTTACTTATATTGTTTGCCTCTCTCTGGAAACTCACTAGATGGCGCTACTGCTGGTTTGATTAATTAGTTGAGATTTACACTATATATATATATATATATATATATATATATATATATATATATATATATATATATATATATATATATATATATATATATATATATATATACACATATACAGTATCTCCCACAAAAGTGGGTACACCCCTCACATTTTTGTAAATATTTTATTATATCTTTTCATGTGACAACACTGAAAAAATTACACTTTGCTACAATGTAAAGTAGTGAGTGTATAGCTTGTATAACAGTGTAAATTTGCTGTCCCCTCAAAATAACTCAACACACAGCCATTAATGTCTAAACCGCTGGCAACAAAAGTGAGTACACCCCTAAGTGAAAATGCCCAAATTGGGCCCAAAGCGTCAATATTTTGTGTGGCCGCCATTATTTTCCAGCACTGCCTAAATTTCAGAGAATATAAATGATAACACAAAAACATTTCTTTCACCCATGGTTAGTGTTTGGCTAAAGCCCTTTATTATCAATCAACTATGTTTTCCCCTTTTAAATCATAATGACAACAGAAACCACCCAAATGACCTTGATCAAAAGTTTACATAACATGCACACAAGTTGACACAAGGGGGTTTGAATGGCTATTTTAAGGTAACCATCATCTTCACCTGTGATCTGTTTGCTTGTAATTAATGTGTGTATAAAAGGTCAATGAGTTTCTGGACTCCTGACAGACCCTTGCATCTTTCATCCAGTGCTGCACTGACGTTTCTGGATTCTGAGTCATGGGGAAAGCAAAAGTATTGTCAAAGGATCTGCGGGAAAAGGTAGTTGAACTGCATAAAACAGGAAAGGGATAGAAAAAGATATCCAAGAGAATTAAGAATGCCAATCAGCAGTGTTCAAACTCTAAACAAGAAGTGTGGAAAAGGAGCGGTTCTATTGAAACCAAACCACGGTCAGGTAGACCAACTAAAATTTCAGCCACAACGGCCTGGAAACTTGTTCGGGATGCAAAGAAAAACCCACAAATAACTTCAGGTGAAATACAGGACTCTCTGAAAACATGTGGTGTGGCTGTTTCAAGATGCACAATAAGGAGGCACTTAAAGGAAAGATGGGCTGCATGGTTGAGTCACCAGAAGAAAGCCATTACTACGCAAATGCCACAAAGTATCCCGCTTACAATACACCAAACAGCACAGAGACCAGCCTCAAACCTTCTGGCACAAAGTCAATTGGAGTGATGAGACCAAAATTTTGCTTTTTTGGCCACAACCATAAATGCTACATTTGTAGAGGAGTCAACAAGGCTTATGATGAAATGTACACCATTCCTACTGTGAATAACGGAGGTGGATTGCTGATGTTTTGGGGATGTGTGAGCTACAAAGGCACAGGAAATTTGGTCAAATATGATGGCAAGATGAATGCAGTATGTTATCAAAAAATACTGGAACATTTGCATTCATCAGCCAGGAAGCTGCGTATGGGATGTACTTGAACATTCCAACATGACAATGATCCAAAACACAAGGCCAAGTCGACCTGTCATTGGCTACAGCAGAATAAAGTGAAGGTTCTGGAGTGGCCATCTCAGTCTCCTGACCTCAATATCATTAAGCTACTCCGGGGAGATCTCAAACATGCAGTTCATGCAAGACAGCCCAAGAATTTACAGGAACTGGAGGCTTTTTGCCAAGAGGAATGCACAGCTTTACCATATGGGAAGATAAAGAGTCTCATCCACAAATACCACAAAAGACTTCAAACTGTCATTGATGATAAAGGGGGCAATACACAGTATTAAGAACTGGGGTATATATATATATATATATATATATATATATATATATATATATATATATATATATATATGAATTGATAATATATTTAAGTATTAGCAAGTTTATTTTCCAACATTATTTTTCACTGTGTTACGTTTATTCAAGCAAACGCCACATTTTATCACTTAGTTATATTTGTTCACAGTTTTTTAACAATCGTAGTAGTATTACATAAGGAGTTAAATTTTTACATTGGGTGAGTTTTTGTTGCACTTTGATATAGCGGTGTGTTTGTGTGTTTAGTAAAAGAACGCTGCACTAATATATGTTTGTAAAGATGTATTAGTGTGTAAATCAGAAGATAGTGGAAGCTGCTCTCATCCAATATTGAAGTTATGAAGAAAGGGGTGTTTACAGCAGCGCATGGGCTTTTTTTTGCCCATGCAAAATTTTGGAATTTTAAAGGTATTTGTAAAGGGATTTTAAGTCCCGAAAAGGAAGAATCTTTGGGCTTTGGTACTGTAAACAAGTTTTTGAACCTGTCTTGTGGCAGTTTGGCACAACTTTTTGGGACAAGAGATGCTGCAAATCTAACTATCTTTTGGTTGATTTAAAAGAAGAAAGTGGTAAGGGGGTAGAGTTTTGAACTATATTTTGTACCCTTTTGGAACCACAAGCCTGCGACATCTGTGACCCAGAGCGGCAAACTGTACCAGACATCCCCCCAACTCTTAGGAGTGAGGGCACCCTTCATTATGAAGACGTTTTGAGGAAAGCTTGGTGACCCATGTGCAACAAGCCTTGTGCCAAAAGGAAGGGCTGAACTGAACTTGAAGTGGGTTAAAGCAGACAAGTGGTCTGCGTTTAGAGGAGCTAGGGACTCCTGAGGAGGAGGTTGCGAATCTTCAATGATTTTTGTAGGAAGTATCCACAGTGGAAGTAAAACCTTCCCATCTGTGACCTCTTAGATGAATTGTTAAAGTGCCTCACCAAGCAGATGTCTTCCTTGAAATTGCATATGTGTGAGGTGCCATTTGCAGGCAGCTTCGGTTATCCAAGCTTTTAGCCATACGATTCTGCGCATGTGAATAGAGATTAAAGCCACTCTAGAAATTTGTCTTGTGACATATTCTAGGACATCCACAAAAGAAAGCACAGCAGAAGGAAGTTGCGCTCTGTAACAGCAAGATCCTAAAATACAGGGTCATGTTGGTTGTTCATTGTCCAGTTAGCTGCAGTTTGACATAATGAAATTGCAGCAAGAGCTGATTTCAGGGCTGGGCCTGCAAGAGTAAAGAGACCTTTTAGGAGTATTTTGAATTTCCTATCTGAATCTTTCAAGGGAGGGACATGTTCAATAGTTATAGTGAGATGTTTGAATAGGGCAGAGAAGGCAGCCCATGTCTTTGCAAACTCTTTTTTCCCCTTGATAGTTTGCCCCCAACCCCCCCCCCACCCCCCACGACCATGATCTCTTACAGTGCGGAGGGAAACTGACTGCAAGAGTTAAGGGGTTTGTTCTTCTCAGGAGTTTATAATTAAAATGTTTTTAATGCTTGTTCAGAATATGTGCATAGTCTGGGTGAGAAAGGAGAGAAAGCCACTAGAGATGGGTTGGGTGAAGGCCATGTGGAGTGGTCACAGCAAAATTTACTTTACTCTTGTTTTCAGCATCTTTGTTGGCACAGTTTCTTACCCTAACACGCAAATCAGAGATGATTGAAGAAAGCTCTGCATTCTTCTGCTCATAGCCCTGCAGCTGCTCGTGACATTCCTGCAGCTTTATTTCTGTCATCTTCAGCATCTCTGGGAGCTTCTCCAGTTCTTCTAAACGACTTTGAAATTTCCTATGAATCTGAAGGCACAAAAATTGCCAGGCTGAAGTTTAAATATGCCAAGATGCAGAATAATTGTAATTAGATGTTACTAGATACTCACTCACATTTTATCAACCCCAGCCAATCATTTTAATCTTTTTGCTGACAGACTCTTTCTTTTTGCACATGATAAAATAATAATTCTAGGCCTGAAGAATGGTTAAAACCAGGAAGATTACATATTTTCTGAAAGCAGAGACTCTGGAGAATAATAAAGTGGTAGCTAAATGTTGAACGTTGAAACTGTGTGTGCCTGTGAACCAGCATCAAACTTTGGTACCCAAAATTTTCCATAGGCGACACGTTAAAAGCTTTTTACAGGCCATCAGTTAAGCGGTTGTATGCCCAAAAAAAAAAAACAAAAACAAACCTGTAAGGCAAAAGGCATAATAAACTAGTATGCACCACATACTAGCTCATTATGAAATATTCACCTTAGAAACGCCCGCACAGCCTTCTGGTCACCGCTGAGGGAGCTGACTTGTTCCCTCTGCGTTTCTTCTGAGTTCGCGGCTCCGGCGCTGTGAGTGGCAAGAGCCACAGGAGTTATTGCTCTTGCTCTGGCGTGCACAGCAACGTATAACTTATATAGCGCAATCAACGCTTATATACATAGGTATCCCCAACGTGTGTGTTTATCTACTTACAGTATCTCACAAAAGTGAGTACACCCCTCACATTTTTGTAAATATTTTATATCTTTTCATGTGACAACACTGAAGAAATGACACTTTGCTACAATGTAAAGTAGTGAGTGTACAGCTTGTATAACAGTGTAAATTTGCTGTCCCCTCAAAATAACGCAACACACAGCCAATAATGTCTAAACCGCTGGCAACAAAAGAGAGTACACCCCTAAGTGAAAATGTCCAAATTGGGCCCAAAGTGTCAATATTTTGTGTGGCCACCATTTTTTTTTTGCAGCACTGCCATAACCCACTTGGACATGGAGTTCACCAGAGCTCTACAGGTTGCCACTGGAGTCCTCTTACACTCCTCCATGATGACATCACGGAGCTGGTGGATGTTAGAGACCTGGCGCTCCTCAACCTTCCATTTGAGGATGCCCCACAGATGCTCAATAGGGTTTAGGTCTGGAGACACGCTTGGCCAGTCCATCACCTTTACCCTCAGCTTCTTTAGCAAGGCAGTGGTCATCTTGGAGGTGTGTTTGGGGTTGGTTTTATGTTGGAATACTGCCCTGCGGCCCAGTCTCCGAAGGGAGGGGATCATGCTTGCTTTGCTTCAGTATGTCACAGTACATGTTGGCATTCATGGTTCCTTCCATGAACTGTAGCTTCCCAGTGCCGGCAGCACTCATGCAGCCCCAGACCATGACACTCCCACCACCATGCTTGACTGTAGGCAAAACACTTGTCTTTGTACTTCCCACCTGGTTGCCGCCACACACGCTTGACACCATCTGAACCAAATAAGTCTATCTTGGTCTCATCAGACCACAGGACATGGTTCCAGTAGTCATAGTTACATAGTAGGTGAGGTTGAAAAAAGACACAAGTCCATCAAGTCCAACCTATGTGTGTGATTATATGTCAGTATTACATTGTATATCCCTGTATGTTGCGGTCGTTCAGATGCTTATCTAATAGTTTTTTGAAACTATCGATGCTTCCCGCTGAGACCACCGTCTGTGGAAGGGAATTCCACATCCTTGCCGCTCTTACAGTAAAGAACCCTCTACGTAGTTTAGGGTTAAACCTCTTTTCTTCTAATTTGACCAATTTGGTGCAGTGTGCGGCGTATGGTCTGAGCACTGACAGGCTGACCCCCCACCCTTCAACCTCTGCAGCAATGCCAGAAGCACTCATACGTCTATTTCCCAAAGACAACCTCTGGATATGACGCTGAGCACGTGCACTCAACTTCTTTGGTCGACCATGGCGAGGCCTGTTCTGCGTGGAACCTGTCCTGTTAAACCGCGGTATGGTCTTGGCCACCATGCTGCAGCTCAGTTTCAGGGTCTTGCCAATCTTCTTATAGCCTAGGCCATCTTTATGTAGAGCAACAATTCTTTTTTTCAGATCCTCAGAGAGTTTTTTGCCATGAGGTCCCATGTTGAACTTCCAATGACCAGTATGAGAGAGTGAGAGAGATAACACTAAATTTAACACACCTGCACCCTATTCATACCTGAGACCTTGTAACATTAAGGAGTCACATGACACTGGGGAGGGAAAATGGCTAATTGGGCCCAATTTGGACATTTTCACTTAGAGGTTTACTCACTTTTGTTGCCAGTGGTTTAGACATTAATGGCTTTGTGTTGAGTTATTTTGAAGGGTCGGCAAATTTACACTTATAGAAGCTGTGGCAGTGCTGAAAAATAATGGTAGCCACACAAAATATTGACACTTTGAGCCCAAGTTGGACATTTTCACTTAGGGGTGTACTCACTTTGTTGCCAGTGGTTTAGACATTAATGGCTGTGTGTTGAGTTATTTTGAGGGGACAGAAAATTTACACTGTTATACAAGTTGTACACTCACTACTTTACATTGTAGCAAAGTGTCATTTCTTCAGTGTTCTTCAGTGTTGAAAAGATATAATAAAATATTTCCAAAAATCTGAGGGGTGTACTCACTTTTGTGAGATACTGTATGTGCACGTGCATAGGCGCTCAAAATATTTTTGGGGGGTTTTTAGGTGCTTGAGTGCACCTTTTAATTTTTTTCACTTAACTTTATTACTATCACATTAAGGACCAGTAGTCCCCTATGTGACAGGATGTTTACCATGATAGGTTTTCTTCTCTTTGTTGGCCTACTTCTACATAGACTATCCCCCTTTAAGAATGCCACTGCCAGACTCATTCACCTATCCAAAAGCTCAGTGTCTGCAGCACTCTATCAATCCCTCCCCTGGTTTCTGCTCACTCAATGCATAAAATTCTAAATACTGACAACATACAAAGACATCAATAGCTTGTGTCACTCGATGACCCCACCCTTTTGTTTACTTTAGAGAGGGGGAGAACTGGCAATGTTGTGTGGCGCTGGGAAGCAACAAGAGGAGTGGTAAGGTTTGGCGGGATTTTTTTTTTTTGTGCAGGTCCACACCTGTCATTCATAGTGATGGACCTACATCGCTGGATGACACGATTGATGATGGATCTACATACTGGAGATTGCTCAGATAGGGGTCACCAATTTATTTTTTTACCGTGAGGTCTCCCCTTCAAATGCAAATCCGGTATGGATTAGGGGGGACCCCCTTTTTTTAAAAAGAATTTTGCCTCTTTTTTTTACATTCTGCTGTTCTGAATCCCTTGCTGAAAGTAGGGTGTGAGCCATGGTTGTTAGGACACTGGCGGGTGCTGGCTCCTTAACAACCAATGACTCATCCCCGCTGCTGACAGTGTGGTGTGCTGTGACAATGAGGGTGTCAGCTCCTAACAACCAAAGCAAAAATGGACCATTGTCAATTTACATCCATTCCAGTCTGTTTCAATGGACCTGGACGGAGCCTTGTTCCGTTTAAAAAAACCCGCAGGTGGCTAAGGTTAGAGTTAACGGACACCTGTCAGATGCCTTCTCGGTGTCCAATGGGACATGTCAAGGTTGCCCACTTTCCCCGCTAATTTTTATCCTGACATTAGAACCTTGTCTTCAACGTTTGAGAGATAATCAGGATATCAAAGGTATATCCATAGCTCATTCCACCTACAAGCTAGCGGCATTTGCTGATGACATACTATTATTCCTACAAGATCCTCACCTTTTGCTTCCCAATCTCCCCAAAGATCTTTCTTTATTTGAAACTCTAATCTTAAAATTAACTTTGCTAAATCGGAAGCACGTAATATACAGTCAGGTCCGTAAATATTGGGATATGGACACAATTGTCAACTTTTTGGCTCTATACACCACCACAATGGATTTTAAATGAAACAAACAAGATGTGATTTTACTGCAGACTTTCAGCTTTAATTTGAGGGTATTTACATCCAAATCAGGTGAACGGTGTAGGAATTACAACAGTTTGTATATGTGCCTCCCACTTTTTAAGTGATGGGACAATTGGCTGCTCAGCTGTTCCATGGCCAGGTGTGTGTTATTCCCTCATTATCCCATTTACAAGGAGCAGATAAAAGGTCCAGAGTTAATTTCAAGTGTGCCATTTGCATTTGGAATCTGTTGCTGTCAACTCTCAATATGAGATCCAAAGAACTGTCACTATCAGCGAAGCAAGCCATCATTAGGCTGAAAAAAAAAAAACCATCAGAGAGATAGCAAAAAAATTAGGTGTGGCCAAATCAACTGTTTGGAACATCCTTAAAAAGAAAGAACGCACCGGTGAGCTCAGCAACACTAAAAGACCCGGAAGACCACGGAAAACAATTGTGGTGGATGACTGAAGAATTCTTTCCCTGATGAAGAAAACACCCTTCACAACAGTTGGTCAGATCAAGAACACTCTCCAGGAGGTAGGTGTATGTGTGTCAAAGTCAATAATCAAGAGAAGACTTCACCAGAGTGAATACAGAGGGTTCACCACAAGATGTAAAGCATTGGTAAGCCTCAAAAACTGGAAGGCCAGATTAGAGTTTGCCAAACATCTAAAAAAGACTTCACAGTTCTGGAACAACATCCTATGGACAAATGAGACCAAGATCAACTTGTACCAGAGTGATGGGAAGAGAAGAGTATGGAGAAGGAAAGGAACTGCTCATGATCCAAAGCATACCACCTCATCAGTGAAGCATGGTGGTGGTAGTGTCATGGCGTGGGCATGTATGGCTGCCAATAGAACTGGTTCTCTTGTATTTATTGATGGTGTGACTGCTGACAAAAGCAGCAGGATGAATTCTGAAGTGTTTTGGGCAATATTATCTGCTCATATTCAGGAAAATGCTTCAGAACTCATTGGATGGCGCTTCACAGTGCAGATGGACAATGACCCGAAGCATACTGCGAAAGCAACCAAAGAGTTTTTTAAGGTAAAGAAGTAGAATGTTATGCAATGGCCAAGTCAATCCCCTGACCTGAACCCGATTGAGCATGCATTTCACTTGCTGAAGACAAAACTGAAATGAAAATGCCCCAAGAACAAGCAGGAACTGAAGACAGTTGCAGTAGAGGCCTGGCAGAGCATCACCAGGGATGAAACCCAGCGTCTGGTGATGTCTATGTGTTCCAGACTTTCAGGCTGTAATTGACTGCAAAGGATTTGCAACCAAGTATTAAAAAGTTAAAGTTTGATGGATGATTGTTAATCTGTCCCATTACTTTTGGTCCCTTAAAAAGTGGGAGGCACATATACAAACTGCTGTAATTCCTACACCGTTCACCTGATTTGGATGTAAATACCCGCAAATTAAAGCAGAAAGCCTGCAGTTAAAGCACATCTTGTTTGTTTCATTTCAAATCCATTGTGGTGGTGTATAGAGCCAAAAAGATTAGAATTGTGTCGGTGTCTCAATATTTATGGACCTGACTGTATCTCTACCACATGAGACCAAAACCCTATGCCAGGCAAACTTTCCCTTAAAATGGAATTCGAATTCCATTAAATACCTTGGAATTCACATACCGACCAATCTTTCAGATCTACATAGCAAAAACTATGTCCCGATTTTACAAACTATCCAGAAAGATCTTAAGGCTTGGTCATCTGGTTTATTCTCTTGGTTTGGCAGAACCTCTATTATTAAGATGAACATTTTGCCAAAAATTCTTTATTTGCTCAAAACGAGCCCAGTAAAATTACCGCAAACATTTTTTACATCCATCTGTAGCACTTGTTCGGAATTCATTTGGGGTGGAAAAAGAGCTCGGTTGAGCTATGATAGATTGTCTTTACCTAAATTGAAAGGTGGTTTGGGATTGCAGGACATCCGAAAATACTACTTGGCGTGTCAATTGACCAGAATAGTAGATTGGAATGTTCATACAGCCACCAAAGCATGGACTTCTATCGAACAGGCCTTCTCAAATTTACCACTCAAAAGTATAACCTGGATAAATACTAGACACATTCCTCAACAATGCAAACAACATCCACTAATAAGCACCAGGTTGCATGCATTTAACACTACATGCCATCAATTTCATATCTCTTTAGTCCCAAGCCCACTTACACCGGTTAGACACAATCCTGATTTTCCTCCGGATTTTGTTGGACCCTTTCTATTAGAATTAGGACCCCATGTAAGTCCAAAAGCAGAAGACTTCTTTAATGAAAAGACTTTCCTTCCATTATCAACACTGAATGCACAAAGGACAGACCACCAAATCTCTTTATGGTCATATATGCAACTCAAACATTATCTAACTACCCCACAGACACGACCAGCCTTCTCGAGAGATCGAACACAATTCAAATCTATTTGCACCGACTCGGAACCACAACGTCATCTCATATCTATTATCTATTCCATACTTTTTGATGACCAAAAGCCTAAATCGAATCTCGCAAGCTCAAAATGGGAAAAAGATCTCTCCATCAATCTCTCAGACACCGAATTGGGAAAGATATATACTAACATACACAAAGGCTCAATCAATGTGACTGCACAAGAAAATGGTTTTAAATTGTTCTCCAGATGGTATAACACGCCCCTCAAATTACACAAAATCAATCCGGAGATTCCGCCCACATGCTGAAGATGCAATAACGAAGAAGGTTCGCTTCTTCACACCTGGTGGGAAGGTCCCCCGATCATGAAATTCTGGATTGATCTATTTCGGTATATCACCCAAATTACAAATATACACTTAGACTTCTCCCCAGCCAAAGCTCTGCTTCATCATTCCACTTTACAGATGAAAACTTACCACAGATCATTGGCCCAACATCTCCTTAATGCCGCAAAACTTTGCATACCAGCCCTCTGGAAATCTCCCAATCCACCTATGATTGCCAACTGGATTACCAGAGTAAACAAAATAGCTTCAATGGAAGAACACCAAGCACATGACTCCTCTAAAACATATAGAAACACTTGGGCTTGCTGGCAACACTTCCAAACAACCTCCGAGTATACCCAACTTCTCAATTAGATAGCTACTTGCGTCCCTATACCACATCCTATACGCCCCAAGTTTTTACACACATAAAGATAGCGACGAGATCATAAACCCTTATAGAGGAAACTCCAATATTATGAAGGATTTCCACACCTGGATCCCTAAACTTGAGAATTTTCCTTCCACTAGGTGTTATTCAGATAGCCCAATACTGGGCTAGGAAAAGATGAGCACATACCTTATCCTACTACACAAGTATATACACATAGGTCCCCAATTCATTACGGATCATATACAGTGGGATGTAAAAATTTTTTTTTTTTTCCTTAGAGAAGGAGACAGAAAAGGAAAGGGAAAAAAAAATAACATTTGAATTAGAAGAAGAGAGGGAAGGAAAAAAAGAAAAAAAAGAAAGAAGAAAACATATCCTCAAGAGACATAAATCAGTTAGAACTTAAAGATTTTGACTTTGATACACGAGTCGAAATCTGATAAAGAGGGGGAATTTAGCCTCATATGTTTTCCAACCCTACTATACGTGATAGAATTATTAACGTACTATAACTATTCTAAGATTGTTACCGGTTAGATCTGATTTACATGTGGAAGGCCACTCTTTCAATATAATTTACCATGTTTTTACGGTAATTGTCAAATATTCTATATTTTATCCTAAACTGATTATACCTAACATTTTATTTCTGACCTTGCTTACTAGTTGTTACTTCTTATAATTGTTATTCATACACTGTAACTTGCTTATATTTCTGATAAGATTGTATTCTTATGTGTATTCTTAATGAACTTTTTCTTGGAAAAAAAAAAAAAAAACCCCGCACGTAGGCGGATGTCTATCTGTTTGCCCATAGAAATGAATTGCTGAAAATTCAGTGTGAGCGGGGCCAAAGTATAAGTGAGAGAAATTTCTCTAATGGGTCAACCAAAGGAGAACCAGATTCAGATCCCAAGATCCCATGGAGTTGCAGGGTAAAAGAGTGGGGGACTACATGGTAGATCCACTGTACAAAGGTCCTAAAATGATTGTAAAGTATTTTTTCTAAATAACAAAAATGTTATACTTACCTGCTCTGTAATAGAATTGCACAGAGCACCCCTGAGCCTCCTCTTCTCGGGTCCCCCACCGGTATTCCTGGCTCCTCCTCCCCGCTGACTGCCACCATATCAAGCACTTGTGCAGGCTCGATCCAAAGCCACGCTGCCTGCGCCCACAAACACAGTGCAATTTGGCCTTGCCCCCTATTCCCTCATCACAAGATTTGACTGACAGCAGTGGAAGCAAAGCCCGTGAGAGAAGAGAAAGAAGATAGAACCGCTACAAATAGGCACAAAGTTGGATCAAGTGAGGATAATATGGGGAGGTGATACTGCTGCCTGAACATGTTTTACCTTAATGCAATAATGCATTAAGGTAAAAAATAATTTAGGCTTTTGAACCACTTTAATTAAAAAGTGAAAATTGTATCTAAAACAGAATAGAAAGACCAAAAGCCTAACCCTTGATAGTGCTGAATTATAGTTTTATCTCTCTTTAATGCATGATAGTAGTCTGCTAGTCTTGCCTGTGGGAGCTTGGCACAGAATGCTATTGCGAAGTCTGTGATCTACAATACCAGAGGTGCAAATGAGAGGCCAAACAGCAGAGCCACAATATGGTAGTGCAGGGTCCTCGTAGCAATGTGTAGGGATAACTGATATTCTGGAAGGATGGGGACATGTAAGTACGCATTGACAGGCATTGTAGATACCATGTGGAATTTTTGGACTTTGGAATGAAGACATTCAAAGCTTTGAGATCCAGTGATTGCCCCCTTTGACCTTGGGAACAGTAAACAGATTGGAGTAAAATCTCTGGAATTGTTTTGCCTCAGGAAATGACAATCTGATTCAGAATTATTGAGAGGGCTTGATGAAGATATGTGCAGTGATACAGGAAGACGTTGAATTACTGATGAGAGGGCAAGGAGCAAAACTGCAGTTTGCAGCTCTGACTTACTACCTCCCACACCCAATCATCTGAAATGAAAGCTACAGATACAGAGGACGAAGACTTTGAAGTCTTTAACCACTTCCTGCCCGGCCTATACCAGAATGACAGCCGGGCGGTGGTTTGGTTATCCTCACTGGATGTCATATGACGTCTTCCGGATAACAACCGTGGGGGCGTGCAGTGTGGTGATCAGTGGTGCGGCGTGTCAGTCTGACACACCGGGACACCGATTTTGGTAAAGAGCCTCTGACGGAGGCTCTTTAACACGTGATCAGCCGATTGGCTGCTCTCCTGTCGGGGGGTCTTTGCTGATTATCAGCCCAGCCCCCCCCAGGACCACCAGGGATTGTCACCACTGATGACCACCAGGTATGCCACCCATGGCCACCAGGGATGCCAATCCTTGCCAAAATCAGTGCGAATCAGTGCCTATCACTAATGCCTGCCAGTGCCTCCTTATCATTGATGCCCATCAGTGTCCGTCAGTGCCACCTATGAGTGGCCATCAGTGCTGCATATCAGTGCTGTCAGTGCAGCCTCATTAGTGAAGGAGAAATCTTACTTATTTAGAAAATGTTAAAACAGAAACAAAGAAAAACTTAATTCATTTCCAAATTTTTGGTCTTTTTTTATTTGTTGCACAAAAAATAAAAACCCCAGCAGTGATCAAATACCACCAAAAGAAAGCTCTATTTGTGGTAACAAAATGATAAAAAATGTGTTTGGGTACAGTGTAGCATGACCGTGCAATTGTCATTCAAAATGCGACAGCGCTGAAAGCTGAAAATTGGCCTGGGCAGGAAGGGGCGAAAGTGTCTGGTATTGAAGTGGTTAAGCTTCTTTTACTAAGGAAGAAGGGTGCTTTTGGCACCAATAGCATCCTTGATGATAGCAGCAGCTGTGTAGGCAGAGCGGCACAGAATGGCCTCAAAACCCTTCTTTTCAGGTCCCTCGCTGGCGCTCTGGGCTCCTCCTTTTCTCTGTGCACCATAGTTGGCCGCTTCCTATGGGAGTGCACCTGCGGGCTCACTCTGGAGCCAGGCTGTGTGCTTTGCTCAGCCCTGCGATAGTTGTGTGCAGTGTATTGCTGTCTCCCAGGGCATGCTGGATTATTTGTATCCTGAATATGCAGAGATGGGATTGTATTGAGCCTTCAGCATTGCTGATACTAAATCCAGGAACTAAGTGGTGCATCCGGTGTTGGCCCTCCTCCCTCTAATGGCTGCTCCCTTAATTAGGAATATTATTTACATGCCCCTGCTGAGATATTTAGCTATATCTAATATACTTTCTTACTGCTGACTGAACTTTCTCATGCTACAGTGACTTGCATGATTTTGCATTCCAATTTAAGATAGAGAGACATTTCCTTCTCTGTCTCATCTGTGAACCTTGGCCGTGTCCTGAGGAAGCCTAACGGTGAAACGCGTAGACATACAAGGGCTCACTGCACAATAATCATAGATGCTATATGTTACAATTGTCATTGTTTTTTAGATATTGTATTTTTCAATACATTTATATTTTTTATACTGCTATATCTTCTCCACTGTTTCTTAGCCTAAAAAGTCTGCCTCCCTGGTAATACTTAGTACTACCTTATTTTGTATCCTCAATGATTTATGGACGTGGCTTATTTTTGGTGCACTTTTCTCTTTTTTTGTGCGATAGCAATATAATAAATGTTTGCTTTTGGGCTTAATACTTTAAGCAGCAGCGGGGAAATACTTCCTATATGCTGTAAAACTGGCAGGTATGGGGAATATGGCACCTGGTGCTCAGTTTAACCAGCCTACTCTTCATAGGCAGGGGAAGTGCAAAGGCAATGACAGCAACTTTGGACCTGGACTTTTACCAGATTGAAGTCTGGAAAGTGCTCTATGCAGATTCCAGTGTTCAAAGGTCACAACACACACATCCAGTGTAACAGGGTCTGGGCGTAGTACTTCCTACTGGTGCTCCTGGCTCCTCTTTTTGAAGTGCCCACCACAGGAAGCCGCTTTTCAATGTGGCACAACTGTGGGCTTGAACTCGAGTCACACTGTCTGTGTCCATTGACACAGACAGTGCAGCTTGGACCAGTACCCTGCACCTTCATCAGGATTTGATTGACAGCAGCGGAAGTCATTGGCTAGCAATCTGCCCTATAAGGAGGGAAGAAAGCAGAGAGAGCCATTGCTCTCGGGCACAGCGCCGGATCGAGAATGGGCTCAGGTAAGTATAAGGGCAGTGGGGGCTGGGGAGGTGAGCTGCACACAGAAAGTTTTTTTTAGCTTAATGCATAGAATGCATTAGGGTAAAAAAAAAAAATTCTACCTTTACAACCACTTTAAGACTTCCTGGGCCCTTCAATGGATGAAGAAGAAACTTTAAAGCAGCCAGCACAATGTGTCATCAGTGACATATTTTGATATGGTCACATAACGAGTTTCATCTTCAGATAATAGTCAGACATACCTGTTCTAGTTCAATGTTCATCTCGTCCTTTAGGTTTTTATTCTCTGCGTCAGATCTTTCCAGCTGTAAACTCATTTGATCAGCCTCTAGTCGAGTCTTTTTCATCTGTGAAAAAGGAAAAGTCAGAGGCCAGGTAGAAATGGACAAAGTCAGCCTGTCAATCAAAAATACACAGAATACACTACTAAAGAAAAAAAGAGATTATTTTCTGTGTGGGTGAAGTGTAGCAGGATTTTTTATGTACTGTTCTTCAGGGCCCTGACAAGTAGATTTCCTTCTATTTTCAACATAGATCGCTGGCCAAAATGCATTCTTCATACACTATATTGTCAAAAGTATTGGGACACTTGCTTTTACACACACATGAACTTTAATGGCATCCCAGTCTTCGTCCATAGGATTCAATATTGAGTTGGCCCACCCTTTGCAGCTATAAAAGCTTCAACTCTTCTGAAAAGGCTGTCCACATGGTTGTTGTAGATGAGAAGTATAGTTAACCATACATCCGCTCCTTTGAGAAAAGCATCCGCCCCTTGCTGTCTTTATAACCATATATACATCTGCCCCTTTGAGAAAAGTATCTGCCCCTTGCTGTATTAAATAACCAGCCCCGAGCATTGGGAGTGAGCGGCGTGTTGATTGCGCTTGCGCAGTCCAGGCCGGCACTATGCTCTATGCTGACTGATGTCAGTTCTGGATGCTCACGTGAGGTTCGATATCGGCGCCATTTGCGTTCCACACTGGTTCCTTGCCTCCGACTGGGAGATCCGGAAAATCAAGCTAATCCAGCTTGCAGATCGCGCGCGCAGGGGGGTTGATCGAAATCGCGATCCTATATACGATTAATTGTGCAGCTCTACAGCCTTCCCGGAAGAGTTGAAGCTGTTATAGCTGCAAAGGGTGGGCCAAACCTAAACCCTGTTTTTAGTTTTGGTGCGCAGATGTAGTTCTGCTTTAAGTGAAAATATTCTAAAAAGGTCAGATGTTATAGATATTCTCACATATCTTTTCTTTTAGAAATTGGGCCAATTATGCACTGAAATGGTAGAACAGTTCATGTTCGTTTTTTCTTTAGTTTGGATCTATGTTGTATTAATACTCCCCCAAGAGAGAAAAGAATTTTTTTTTTATGAAGATTTTACTAAAATCAAACCTGTTATCGCTTTCCTCTACTGAAAATGTTTTTTTGCCCTCCTGGTATGTTCTTTGTCTTAATTAAGTTCTTTGCATTTATGATGCAGAACAGATACACTAACTTTTCTCTCACTTCATCTACATCCTTGTTCCTGATCATGGACTCAATGTATTAAAGACAGAGACTCAGCACTATAACTAGGCACCTAGCATTGTCAGGTTTCTTTGTATAGCACATCTGAAACGGGTAAAGCCAACATTTAAAGGTGGAGACAGGCACAGAAAAAAGTAACACCACAAACCTGATCTTTATAGGTATCAACGAGACCTTCATACTGACGCAAAGAATTCTTGAGCTGCTGAATTTCATTATGAGCCAATGTCAGTTTCTCCTCCACAGTGGATAAATGGGTCTACAAAGAGAAGAACAATGTATCAATAAGTGACGGACACACGCTAAATAATGCTTAAAGTGTAAGTTCACCTTTACAGAAAAATCTGTAAGGTGAACTTACACTGGACCCCCCCCAGTCCCGCTGACCTGGAGTCCTGTGATCCCCCACTGTTAGGAACTGGGACGCCGCTTCACCAGTCTGGGGATTTGAAATCCTCCTCAATTTCTCTCCTCCAGGGCTGACAGGACGGGCTAGACAGAGTCTGATTGGTCAGCGCCCCCCATGTGATGGTCCTGACCAATTAGAATGCCTCCTATGTGAACACATTGAGAGGTACGGATAGGGGGGTTAAGCCGGGGGGATTTAAAATCCCCGGAAAAGTGAAGCGTGACCCGGTGTCTCATAGCCGGGGATCACGGGACTTCAGGTCAGCAGGACCAGGGGGGATGGGGAAGGGGCTCCAGTGTAAGTTCACCTTACAGATTTTTCTGAAATCCTTGTCCACCACTGCAATGTATAAACGCAGGCATAATGCTGGTCTATAGTATTGCTACCAGATCTTGATTGCTCACTGTCAACTGTGAGACCTGCTGCATGTGCCAGAATATAGGGCAGAGTGAGCTGTAAGCAATAGTACAACTTGTAAGTGTTTACACACAGGCAATGACAGCCATGGATGAGTAAGCAGTAATATTGTCCTCAGTGTTTGTCAGTTCAATCACGTGTGTACTTATAGTGTTGTCACAAGAGAGGGGAAGACTGAGCAGGAGCTCACACACAGCAGTGTTTTGGGAGGAGAGCGATCAGATGGGCCAGCGAAGATAGATAGGGATCTGACACTTTTGGAAGTGGTGAATCTTTAGACAACCAGACAAGTGGAGAAAGAGATCTCTTAATTCTTTCAGGTTTCCTTTAAAAGCCTATACAGGTGTAACAGAGCAACACAGCTGATAAATAACACTGACAAAGTTTTACTGCACTGCCATGGCTTACAACATCAGATGTGGTAATAATGCAGAAAAAATGAGTGCAACTTAAAGTATGGTGCAACCTTAAGCTTCTCATGCTCCAGGCGAACGGTGGTGTTCTCCATAGTCTGTTGGTGGAGTCTATCCAGGAGAGAGTCCCGCTCAGACCGAGTCTTGTCTTCACTGTTCTGACTCTCCTCCAGCAGCTTGGACACTCGACTGATGAAGACATACATAGAGGAATATTTATACAGCAGTGGTATGGTCTTATTGCGCTCATATCACGTGTGTGTGTGTGTGTGTGTGTATATATATATATACATATATATACACACACACATAACACATATACACACACACACACACAGGTCGGACAAAAATATGGAAACCATACATGATTTGCAGGGGTGAGAATGATGACATGTTTTGCATCCAAAACAGGTGGGAAGCCTCACTTTTGTCATTCACTGTGTGCGCTGCTAGTAATACGGAGGAGATTCAAAGAGGGCAAATTGTTGGTGCCCGCTTAGCTGGTGCCTCTATGATTGAAGTTGCTAATTTATTTGGGGTGTCGTGAGTTACAGTGTCAAAGGTTATGACGGTATATACAGTTTCAGGGAAAAAGTTGTCTGATAAGCATAAGCGCGGACGACATGGTCAACTCACTGAGAGACAGAAAGGACATTGCGCAGGATTGTAACCCCGGATTTTTTCATCAGATTCCATTATCCACCATCCAAGACTTAATATTGCGAATTCCCAGCAGAATTCAGGCCGTCTTGGATGCCAAAGGAGGTCCAACACCATATTAGGCAACAATTTCATTCTTTTACCATACTTGTTTCCATAATTTTGTCCAACGTGTGTGTGTGTGTGTGTATATATTTACATACAAAGTGTATACACACACGCAGTCTTTTTTACCCACTTACTAATTTTATAATAATATAATTGCCTTTAATACCTCTGTATCAAACATATAGAAAATGCCTACATATAAATAAAATTAGAGCGATACTAAAGTCTGTTTTTTTTTTCTTTAAAAAAAAACAAACATGTCATACTTACCTGCTCTGTACAGTGGTTTTGCACAGAGCAGCCCAGATTCTCCTTTTCTCGGGTCCCCCACCGACGCTTCTGGCCCCTCCCCCCTGCTGAGTGCCCCCACAGCAAGCAGCTTGCTGCTCTGCGTGTCCATTCAGACACTGAGCTGTGGTTCGGCCCCGCCCCCTCTCTCTCATCCTTGGCTCACTGACTTTGATTGACAGCAGCGGGAGCCAATGGCGCTGCCATCACAGCCAATGAGGAGGGAGACTTGCAGGCAGCTGAGACACTCCTGCAACATCGCTGGATTGAGCTCAGGTAAGAATTTGGGGAACTGCTACACACAGAAGGTTTTTTTTATCTTAATGCATAGAATGCATTAAGATGAAAAAAACATTCTGCCTTTACAACCACTTTAACTTAGGGCCCTGCATTTGTATCATATGTAATTGTATTCCAAAAAGAACATAATTTCTCATCTTAATTTGAGGGTGATTGCTATCCATAATTCATGCAAGACCAGTGGTGGCTGGTGCTCCATTTTTTTTTTTTTGGGGGGGGGGGTTTGGGAGTGCAAACAAACCACCTGACACCCCACCCATCCAGGTCGCAGAGAGCTTTGGCTGCTTCCCCCTGCATCTCCTCCATGGCTTCCCCCCTGCTTCTGCTCCCGGCCAATACGATCGCTTCTCCTCTCGGCCAAATCGGGTCTTAAGACCTGCTTCCTGATTGGCTGGGAGGAGAAGCAGAAAGACAATAGTGAATATTAATTCGCTATTGTCACACAAATGGGCTTTTTGAAGCCAATTAGAGCCTCAGGCTCTAATCATGTGCTTACAAAAAAAAAACCTCATGGAAACCATGTGTTCGGCCCTGCATGTAGATTAGGGGGAGGCGCCCCTATTGGAGTGGCCGCCACTGTGCATGACTTTTACTGAACACATTTTGTTTATAGAACACCAGCTATTGTCATTTTCCAAGGGCTGTCCTCATATCACTCAATTTTAGCCGTTTCCCAGCCACAGGACCAGTATTAGCTATAACAACTACTGTATTACTGGTATTGAAGTCATGTTTGTAAAGGCATATTTAAGGTACCTGCACACTGGTATAGATGTTTGAACATCAGTATTCCTGGCTAAAATTTCTTGCGTTTTAGTATGCTCATACACAAGTGGAATCAATTCTAGCTCTCAGAAAGGAACTTTAAAGTGTTACTAAACCCAGGAGCCTGCATTCACTATATCTAGTCTCACACAGTACATGGAAATTCAATTATTTTAGTAAATATAGACTGCTAAATACCTTTTCTCATCAGCAGTACATAGCAGTCTTGTGACTTCTATCAGTATCCAGCCGAGCACTAGTTAAAGCTTGTAGGAGGAGCCCTGACCCTTTGTCTGGACAGTGCTGATTGGCCCTGTGCTGATCACATGTACTCTTCCAAGAAAAAAAAAAACCTCTCTTGCAATACACACCAAACTGAGCATGTGCAGAGCGACTCCAAAGGCTCTGTCTTATCAGGAGATAGATGAAGGGACAGATCAGAGAAGACAGGATCAAACAGCCTTTTTTATACAATGCGGAGGAGTAACCCCTTAGGTTACCCAGTGAATATAACAAGCATGCTTTACTGCATATACAGACTGTTTTTACTGTTATGGGTTTAGTAACACTTTAATCTCTTAAAATGAACATTTTATGTGCATACATGCATATTTGCACATACACGTGTAAAATACTGACCGGTAATTTAAATTTTTGTGTATTTTTTTTGGATTAATCATCCAACTTACTCATTCAGCATGGTGACCTCACTCTCCAACTGGCTCTTATCTTTCGTTAGCATGTTGTAACGGCTCTTCAAGGATTCCATGCTGGACAAAGCAGCAGAAAGTTCAGTATTCTGTCATAGTATAAGAAAAAAATTATTTATTTTAGGTAAACTCTGGGAATCATCTGCAGAAAGGGTCTTCCTGAAGACAAAACAGGAAATGAGAGGAAATCTCTCCAAAGCAAGGGGAATCCCCTCTTGGACAGTTACAGTAAAGAACTGGTTTTACATTTTATGTTTATCAACTTTACACAGTTAAAAAGAAAAATGTACCAATTTTTTTCTATAAAGTTTTTTTTGCATTTTTTTAAACATACAGAGTATACAAGCTTCACATGAGGATTGCACAAAGCATCCTTAAAGAGGAAGTATACTCTGATGGGGTTTACGTCCTCTTTGTTCCCCTGAAAAGTAAAAGCATAATGGGCTAGTATGCATCGCGGGAGCAGGCAGTGCGGACACTTGCAACTGAAGAAACGACACAGAAGGGGTTTTCTTCACAGCGCATGCGCCGATGACATCATTGGCGCAGGGTACAGCAAATATCTCCTAGACGCTGCACATTTAGGAGATATTTCCACTACCTATAGGTAAGCCTTATTCTAGCCTTACCTATCGGTAAAAGTCACAATCAGAGGTTACAACCACTTAAATAGAAAAAGACATTAGAAAGAAACAGACAGTATGAACAGTTAAGCTGGCCATAGATGTTTCGAGTCCCAGCTGGTTTAGCAGGGACCGGCCAAGATTCAAACCATCTATGGGCAGGCTGGTTGTACCCAAATTGATCCATTAACTGCAATTATTGACAGCTGCTATAGCGGCGGTCTGTGTTGATGGGGAAATTGAATGCTTTTCTTTCCTGCAATCTGTGGTTGTAGGAAAGAAAATCGCATCATCTATGGCCCGCCTAAGGCACAAATAGGGAGACAAGGCTTCTGGGTAATATTATATTCCTACACTCCTGTTAGGTCTGCCTTTAGATTGCGCATACCCTACAAGTTAGATGGCAGATTGCAAAAAAAAAAAAAACCTCTGCACAACTGAAAAATGTACATTTTTTTTTTTAATATTAGATTTCTCAAGATTTTCTGTCTCTGACAATGGTCAACAAGACAAAGAAGAGAGTGAATCTACGTAGCTAGAACCCTGTTTGTTTATCTTGTGCTGTCTGTGTTCTGTTTTGACCCAAAGATTCAATGGGATGTAAAAGGAAATCTCAGAGTAAGGAAGAATTCCGCTCTGACAATTGTTTCCATTAGATTTCTCTTCACCTCTTGTGCTGGTTAACAACTAAAATATATTGGATTTCCCATTACTAACCAGAAGTATCCAGTGGGGACAAAAACAGCAATAAAAACTCTAAAAACGTAAAAAAAAACATTTCTAGCTATAGATAAGATACATTATGAGGTTGATTTACTAAAACTGGAGAGTGTAAAGTCTGGTGCAGCTCTGCATGGTAGCCAATTGGCTTCTAACTTCAGCTTGTTCAATTAAGATTTGACAATAAAACCTGGAAGCTGATTGGTTTCTATGCAGAGCTGCACCAGATTTTGCACTCTCCAGTTTTAGTAAATCAACCCCTAGGTGACCTAGTCAAAAAATAGCAAGATGGAATATTACATTGAATGTTAACATTGTAATATTACTACAGAGTCTAGCCAATGACATTCTATAACCCAAGCTTGCTACATCAAAACACTTTAAATCTGTACTCGCTTTAAAGTAAATATGCATTTTGATAACCACCACTGAAACAGCAGGTATGATGAAATCGCTGGAGGTTTGTAAGCCCTGTATTTTATTAAACATTTTTTCGTTTTTTGGGTCATTCGTTATGATCGAATTTCTCTTATTCTGAATAAATTGGTAGAAAATCTGAAAGAACAAAAATCCGAAATAATAACTAATAATAACCAACTATTAAATTATAGGTATTGTAATTCCCTTTCAAATTTGGCTGTTAGGGAACATAACGAATACGAATTTATCCGAAGTTACGAATTATCCGAAATAATGAATGCCGCATCTAAATGAATGGAATGTAACAAATTGATAATAATAAATAATATTAAACAGTTTTTTTTATTATTTATTTGTTATGTTCCATTCGTTTAGATGCAGCATTCGTTATTTTGGATATTATTTTATTATACACAATTTATATATCACCAACAGTTTACGCAGAGCTTTACAATGTAGAGGGGGACAGCACAATTACAGTACAGTTCAATACAGAAGAGACAGGAGGGCCCTGCTCGTAGAGCTTACAATCTAAAGGGAGGGTTTGGTGGTACAAAAGGTAATAGATGCGGGAAATGATTTGATGGGGTTGTTAAGTGGGTGTGGGATAGGCTTCCCTGAATAAGTGAGTTTTCAGGGATCTCCTAAAGGTGGACATGTTAGGGGCTGATCGGATATACTGGGGCAGGGAGTTCCAGAGGATGGGAGAGGCTCTGGAGAAGTCCTGAAGGCGAGCATGAGAGGAGGTAACAAGGGAACTAGAGAGCAGGAGGTCCTGGGAGGAGTGGAGGGGACGATTTAGGCGATATCTGCAGATGAGGTTGGTGATGTAGATGAGGGCAATGTTGTGGATGGCCTTGTATGTTGTGGTTAGCATTTTGAATTTTACACGGTGGGGTAGGGGAAGCCAGTGAAGGGATTGGCAGAGAGGGGCAGCAGTCACAGATCAATTAGTGAGGTGTATTAGTCTAGCAGCAGCATTCATAATAGACTGAAGGGGGGATAGCCTGCGTAAGGGTAGTGCATTAAGGACAGAGTTGCAGTAGTCAAGGCGGGAAATAATTAAGGAGTGAATAAGTTGCTTTGTGATGTCATTAGTCAGGAAGGGTCGAATTCTGGAGATGTTGCGAGGGTTAAGGTGGCAGGATTTAGCCAGTGATTGGATGTGGGGGCTGAAGGAGAGGCCAGAGTCAAGGATTACATCTAGCACCCTGGTATGTGTGGAGGGACAAATGGTTGTGCTGTTGATCCTAATGGTAAAGTCATGGGGGGGGCCTGGAAGGAGGAAATATTACAAGCTCAGTTTTAGAAAGATTAAGTTTGAGGAAGTGGTGTGACATCCATACCGATATGTCATTCAGTAAGTTTGAGATCCGTGAGGAGATAGTGGGGGTGAGTTGAGGAGTTGAGAGATAGATCTGGGTGTCATCGGCGTAGAGGTGGTATTGGAAGCCATGGGAGGTTATCAACTGGCCAAGGGAAGAGGTATAGAGCAAAAATAGGCGGGGCCCAAGGACAGAGCCTTGGGGTACCCCAACAGAGAGAGGAAGAGGAGCGGAGGAGATGGAGTTGTAAGTGACACTGAAAGTGCGCTGAGATAGGTAGGAGGAGAACCAGGATAAAGCAGAATCACAGAGGCCAAGGGAGTGGATATCGCTATGAGCGATGTGAACCGTTGTTTCTCTAACCCCTATTATATGGATCTATGGATCACCTTCTCCATGAGCTGTGTGTTGAGCAATTGCACTTTCTCCTCATTTCTTTCTGCGCGATGTTTCTGGACACGAACGGATCTCTTCAGAGCTTCCTTCTCTGGCTCCACTCGCTGCCTGAGATCATCTAACTGAGCAGTCATTAATTTCATTTCTTCTTTGTGCCGAGCTTCGTTGTGCTCCATATTCTGAACGTACAGATAAATTAATACATATTTATTAAACATTATTTGCCATTGATTAAAAAGACAAATCTTGATTGGTCGATATTGCTAAGTTTTGCATTTTTGTGGATTTTTTTATTTTTCTTATGCAAAAGCCACTACTAGTGTACCTCAGCATCATATTATCTTTGCTCCAAAACCACCTTATGGAAAATGACACTACCGCACAGAGGTGGAAATGTGGGCAGGTCAATGTGTACAATTTTGCAAAGTTTATGGAATTTATTTTTTTGAAGATAAGCCCAACCCCCAGACCCATATCGCACCCACATCATTTTAATCACTTCACTACTGGGTACTTGTACACCTTCCTGCCCAGACCAATTTTTAGCTTTCAGCGCTCTCACATTTTCAATGACAATTTCACGGTCATGCGACACTGTACCCAAACAAAGTTGGTATAATTTTTTTCCCACAAATAGAGCTTTCTTTTGGTGGTATTGGATCACCACTGGGGTTTTTATTTTTTGCACTACAAATAAAAAAAGACTGAAAATTTGGGGAAAAAAAATAAAGTTTTTCTTTGTTTCCGTTACAAAACTTTATAAATAAGTAATTTTTCTCCTTCACTGATGAGGTGGCACTGATGATGAGGCACTTCTATGCAGCACTGATGGGCACTTATAGGTGGCACTGATAAGCAGCACTGATGGGCACTCATAGATGGCACTGATGGGCACTCATAGGTGGAAATTATAGGCAGCACTGATAGATGGCACTGTCAGGCAGCACTGATCAGGGGCCACTGGCAGGCATCACTGATGGGCACAGTGCCATCCCTATTGGGCACTGATTGGCATCCCTGGTGGTCATGGGTGGGCATCCTCTGGGGGCTTGCTTGGATAATCAATCAGTGCAGACTCCCCCCCCCCAGCCGAGTCAGCGCCAGTGGAGGAAAAGCCAAAGCAGCTCTTCCTGTTTACACTGTGATCATCTGTCATTGGACACAGCTGATCACGTGGTATAGAGCTTACGTCAGAGACTCTTTACCTAGATCAGAGCTGCGGTGTGTCAGACTGACACACCAGACCACCGACCCCTGCGCTGCTCGCCCCTGGCTTATCCTGCTGGACATCATATGACGTTCAGTCAGGATAACTTAGACACTTTGCGCACATCATATTGCTATATGGCTAGCGGGAAGTGGTTGAAGTCCAGCGAACAACATACATATACATTGTTTCGCACAGCCGGGCCACCTTGTCGCAGTATATGCGCAGTGGGCAGTCCAGAAGTAGCTAAAGCCCGCTGTCGGCTAACTTCACAGAGCCAGCCCAGGCTGGGGAAAGACTGTGAGCATATGGCCAAAAGCGGCACCTGGCTCAGCCTCTCAGCGATCCGTGGGAGATTGAGCCAGCCGCTCCCTCACTTGCAGCTTCACAGCCAGTTTCCTACTGCGCATGCATGAGCCACGCTGTGCTTTGTAAATGGTCCCACAGTCTTCTGGAACCTGTGATGTGTCCCAGAAGGCTGCGGGCAAGGGGGCGGCCAATTTACGACTCAGATCGCCGTGGTGCATCTGACCGGAAGTGGGAGAGGGTTTGATTTAGCAATGCTGACACTGCTATATTGATTTAAAATGGATGTAAACCCAATTCAGGAAATCGAACCTAGGCACATATATCTGCGGTGTTTACTTATCTCTCTCCAAAGTCCCAAGTTCCATGTCTTTCTACTGATCCGTTCCTCAGTTATCTACATGATAACGTTTGACAAGTTCTCTGACACAGGAGATAAAAGCAGCTGGAGATTTGTGTCAGGGAGGGTAAACAGAGACAGATTAACAGAGAGCTGGTCTATTTACAGCACAGCTCTGCATGTTTCTTCATTCATCTGCCTATGTGGAGTGGGGGGGGGGTGCCTTTCCTCCAATCAGCTGTCACACAGTGCATGCCAAGACTCCACACCCAGTAGTGGAACAGGAAGAAAAAGTTCTAACACAATGTTCATTTTCTAAACAGTATATAAAGCTGAAGACAGCAGATATACAAATAAAACTTATGTAGGGAGATTTGTTTCATCTCTATGTATCATCTGAGGCTGTTCACTTCACTGGGTTTATATATGAGGATTTACATCCACTTTACGTCAAGTATGAATTTAAATGAAAGGTCCACTTTAAAGCTAAACTCCAGGTAAACAGCTAAATATACAAATAAAATAAATATAAAAATTAGTTGTTCAAACTGTCAAAGAATTATATTTCTGATCATCCAGTCCTGAGATTTACACATCTCTGACACACAGTACAGTCCTGTCTTGCAGTGCAGGCAGGGCCAGTGTTCCCACTAGGCAAACTAGGCAGCCACCTAGGGCGCACTGCTGCCCAGGGGCGCCCAGCCACTGATGTTCCTATTCTCTTCTCTCTGCAACAAGCAGAGAGAAGAGAAGTCTCAGCATCAGCAGGCAGCCGCTGATCCATTCATACATAGTGTCAGAGGCTCAGTGGCGGCAGAGGACTGTGTCTGTGTCCCAACTCCTAAATGAATGGAAGCAAGGAAACATACATTGATGGGTGCTGGTGAGACTGCATTTGATGGCCGCTGGTGAGGCTGCATTTAATGGGCGCTGGTGAGGCTGCATTTGATGGGCGCTGGTGAGGCTGCATTTGATGGGCGCTGGTGAGGCTGCATTTGATGGGAGCTGGTGAGGCTGCATTTGATGGGAGCTGGTGAGGCTGCATTTGATGGGAGCTGGTGAGGCTGCATTTGATGGGAGCTGGTGAGGCTGCATTTGATGGGAGCTGGTGAGGCTGCATTTGATGGGAGCTGGTGAGGCTGCATTTGATGGCCGCTGGTGGGCTGCATTTGATGGGGGCTGGTGAGGCTGCATTTGATGGGAGCTGGTGAGGCTGCATTTGATGGGCGCTGGTGGGCTGCATTTGATGGGCACTTCATTAAAAAGGTGGGGTATACCTGGGCAAGACAAAGGGGCTGGGGTCGGGTGGAGCCGGGGGGGGTGCGGCAAAATGAGGTTTCGCCTAGGGTGTCAAAAATCCTTGCACCAGCCTTGAGTGCAGGAGACCGGATTTTTGTCTGCTGCTGTTGAGTACCATTTACAGGTCATGTCCCTCACCCCGCCATTCACTGGACAAAGAAAGAAGAGGCATCAGTCTGATGAGCGGTCAGCAGTACAGGAAGTGAAGAGATAGCAGCAAAAATCTGACAGGGGTTTTAACCCTTCTCCACGCTATCCAAAACTAAGAAAAATGTTTTGTCTAGACATACATTAAATATTTAGCCTGAAACCATTTACACTTACCCTGAGTTGAACGGAGAGGCGGTTGTTCTCAGCCTCACGGTTCCTCAGTTGCCCTTGCAAGTGAGCTCTTGTTGATTCTAAAGACTTAGAATATTCAGTCGATGTTCTAGCTAGATCCTAAGAAAGAACAGACATGATCACAGAATATAAACTATAAAAACACTGGCAAAAAAAAGAAAAAAAAATGCTTTTCACACCTTTTCTGTCTTCAGCTGAACCCGCAGATCTTCAATCTCCTTGTCTCGCTCATGAAGCCTCAGTTGGAGATGCTAAGTAACCAAAAATATAAAGAATTAGAACATAGGTAGAAGGTGTAGAAGCAAGTTTATGGTTTATCCTAAGCAGGTCTCATATGTGCTAATCTGATAAATCAGAAAATTGGTTGAATAAAAATTTCATCAAACCTATTAAAATTGAATGGGTTAAAATTGTTACTGTTTTTTTTTTTATTTATTTAAGATTCTAAAAAAATCTCACAAGTTAAATTTTGTGCTTTCAATCGGCTAAAGGCTATCAAGTCGCAGAGGAAACCAGGACCAGAATGATTTAAAGTGATTATAAAGTCTCGTTTTTTTTCCTATAAAAATAACAAAGATGTTTATACTTACCTGCTCTGTTACAGTGGATTTGCACAGTGCAGCCCAAATCCTCCTCTTCCCAGGTCCCTCTTCCACTCTCCTGGCTCCTCCCTCCTGTCGAGTGCCCCCACAGCAATTAGCTTGCTATGGGGGCACCCGAGCTGAGTCACAGCTCTGTGTGTCCATTCAGACACAGAGCCTCGCCCCCTCTCTTTCCAGATTGGCTAGCTGGCTTTGACAGCACTGGCAGCCGATGGCACCGCTGCTGTGTCTCAGCCAATCAGGAGAGAGAATCTCAGACAGCTAAGACACACATGGACATCGCTGGACAGAGAGGGACCTCGGGTAAGTGTTAGGGGGGCTGCTGCACACAGAAGGCTTTTTATCTTCATGCATAGAATGCATGAAGATGAAAAACCTTCTGCCTTGAAATCTCCTTTAACCACTTCAGCCCCGCAAGATTTTACCCCCTTCCTGACCAGAGCACTTATTACAATTTGGCACGGCGCCGCTTTAAATGACAATTGTGCGGTCGTTCAGGGCTGTGCCCGAACAAAATTTGCGTCCTTTTTTGCCCACAAATAGAGCTTTCTTTTGGTGGTATTTGATCACACCTGCGGTTTTTATTTTTTGCGCTATAAACAAAAAAAGAGCGACAATTTTGAAAAAAAATTTTTTACTTTTTTGCTATAATAAATATCCCCCCAATTTTTTTTAAAGTAGAGTTCCACCCAAAAGTGGAACTTCCGCTCATTGTACTCCCCCCCCCCCTCCTCCGGTGCCACATTTGGCCTCTTTCAGGGGGGGAGGGGGGACAGCATACCTGTGTTTCACAGGTATGCTTTCCCCACTTCCAGGAGCCTCAGCCGCGGGTATTGACATCATGGCTGGGGCCGCCGGGCCAATAGGAGAGAGGAGAGGAGCCTCGCACATGCGCAGTAGGGTACCCGGCGTGAAGTCGAAAGGCTACTGCCGGGTTCCCTTACTCACAATAGAGGAGGTAGCACCTGACAGCTAAAGGAAACATCAGCTGCGGTGCCGACATCGCTGGACTCCAGGACAGGTAAGTGTCCGATTATTAAAAGTCAGCAGCTGCAGTATACAGCGGTGGGCGGACCTCCGCTTTAAAAAATTAATTCCTTCATCAGTTTAGGCCAATATATATTCTTCTACATATTTTTGGTAAAAAAATAAATAAAAAAATCACAATAAGCATATTTTGATTGGTTTGCACAAAAGTTAAAGTGTCCACAAGCTATGGGAAAGATTTATGGCAATTTTATTATTATTATTATTTTTATTTTTTTTTACTAGTAATGGCGGTGATCTGCGATTTTTTAGCGGTACTGCGACATACAGATCGGAGACTTTTGACACTTTTTTGTGACCATTGGCTATAAAAATGCACTGATTACTGTGAGAATGTCACTGGTAGGGAAGGGGTTAACACTAGGGGGCGATCAAGGGGTTATTTGTGTATTCCAACTGTATGGGGATGAGACTGACTAGGAGCGGAGACATATCGTTTTTCCTACTCAGTAGGAACAAACAATATGGCTCCTTTTCCCTGACAGGTGCAGCTCTGCCCCGTCAGCTACAGCCCACTATCAGTTGACTCCTTTGACACACAACAGAAGTATTGGCAAAATAGCTTTGGCCATTCTCTTTTAAATGTTGCAAGGATTAAAGACTCACGGCAAAATGAATATGTGTGTGGCCATCGCTAACAACATATCCAGCTTAAAATTTTAAAGGTACCTAGCAATGGGTTTATTAGATAAGACGTGAGACAATGTACAAAGCTGAAACCTAGCTCTATTCTTCCTCTGCAGAGCACCCCCTCACCCCCCTATGTGATGCCTAAGCTTCTATGTAATGGATTGTTCCATTTGTTTCCTTTTTTCTGCTTTGTATTGTGGATATTTTATGCTTTTTATACTCTCCTTTTCTGGAAGTCCTGTATCTTCCCATGGTGTTTATCTGTCCTCAGATGTGAAGTGAGAGTCATTGTCGTGATGAAGACAGTGCCATCCCACTCCATCATTACACTGTTGCCCCCCAGAAGCTGGGTACAGAACACCTTCACAGCATATCCTCCATGACACTCAGGGGCTAAAGACATCTTTTGGCAACAGCGAAGTACTGCGAGAGACTTCAGACTGAAGGTGAGTATTGCAGCCAGAGCTGCATCTATGTTTTTATTACCTCCTAGGGGACTTTTAATTTTAAAAAATTGCAGCATTGGGCTTTAAGTAGTCCATAATGGACACCAATCAAACAATATTGTTATGACTGTTTTCAGCTTGTAAAAAGCAAAGATGTGATTGGTTAATTCCAGTATATGCATTTTGCACATCAAAAAGTGAAGTATTGCTATGATATAAGGAACATCCGGAAATGTTACTTTACAACCTTCACCTAACCCTAATCAGCTTGCATTAAAAGTGAAAAAGAATCCCCCCAAAAATGCATGGCATATTTTACAAACACTCATATTTGTTTATCTGCAATGCAAGCTCTAAGAGCTTGCTTCCTGCCAGTCCCAGGAGATTTGGTGATGTCACTACTGCGCCATTCACAGTTCCCCAGAGCCCTGCCTCTACCAAGATGGCTGCCTTCATACAGAGACGCAGTGCAGAACAAGTCAGTAGAAGGGAAAAGAGAAGCTGCAGGGAGGTCATAGACCATACTGGTGACTAACATTTTGTTCAGTTGATCTTTAATGCATTCCACATGTTTCAATTGACCAGTAGGGCTGGCCATAGATGAAATGATTTTCTTTCCTTCCACTACAGGAGGAAGAAAAGAAAATTGCTTGGTTCCCCCATCGACACAGTCAGTGTTGATGGGGAATGCCTCCCGCTGTGCTATTGTATTCTACCAGGGGGGGTTGTGGGGAGTTTTCCCAGCCAGCAGAATACAATGGTTACTGCTAGCAGGCAAAGCTGCTGGCAGTAACTGTATGTAGAAAAATCCAATATGCTGGTTGTAGCCAAGTTTAGAGGTCGACCGATATGGGTTTTTCTCTGGCCGATGCCGATATTTAGAAATCGCGGTGGCCGATGGCCGATATGTGATGCCGATTTTTTTGGGCCGATATATTTGGCCGATTTTTTTTTTTTTTTTTTCTTTTTTCCCTTCATCTCATAAAATCTAACAGTTAGACCCCTTTCACACTGGGGCGTTTTTCAGGCGCTTTTGGGCTAAAAATAGCGCCTGTAAAGTGCCTGTAAAACGGCTCCCCTGCAGTCTCAGTGTGATATCCCGAGTGCTTTCACACTGAGGCGATGCGCTGGCAGGATGTAAAAAAAAAGTCCTGCAAACGGCATCTTTGGAGCGGTGTATACTGCTCCTCCACCACTCCTGCCCATTGAAATGAATGCGCACCGCTGCCGAAGCGCCTGCAAAGCGTTTTGGCAGCGGCGCTTCAGGGGCGCATTTAACCCCTTCCTCGGCCGCTAGCTGGGTTATAAGCGCCCCGCTAGCAGCTGAATAGCGCCTCTAAAATGACGGTAAAGCGCCGCTAAAACTAGCAGCGTTTTACCATCAACGCATGCCCGCAGTGTGAAAGCAACCTTAAGTAATACAGAATTTTTTTTCATTTAAACATTAAACAAAACAAACCTCCAATCAGTTCACTTGTATGTATAATTTAGAAAAAAAAAAAAAAAAAAAACTATCTTAAATATTAAATACACAAAAACAGGTAATCAAAGCTTTTGGATGAAAAAAAATGGGCTAACTTTAGTGCTTAGGTTTTTTTTTAATTCATTACTGTATTTTTTTTTTTTTTTTAAATTGCGTTTGAAAGACCGCTGCGCAAATACTGTGTGACATAAAATATTACAACAACCACCATTTTATTCCCTAGGGTCTCTGCTAAAAAATATATATATAATGTTTGGGGGTTCTAAGTGATTTTATAGCAGAAAATACAGGATTTTTACTTGTAAGCAACAAGTGTCAGAAAAGATTTAGTCTTTAAATGGTTAAACTGAAAACTTCTCCACGGAGTTCAGTCTATTGATAAAAGAACCTGAAAGAGATACAAATGTATCTTCTTATCAGACTTGGCAGGCTGCCCAGAGGAGGAGAGAATCCTCTCTACAGATAACCTCAGGAAACTTGCATTAACTTCTATTAGAGAAGTCATTTGCAAGTCACGGCTGGAGTTACAATCGGCCTTTTTATCAGCACAATCGGCCGATGCCGATTAAGTAAAAAACGCCAAATATCGGCCGATATATCGGTCGACCTCTAGCCAAGCTGATTAATCAATCAACTTGGGTACAATCAGCCTGCCCATACATGGTTCGAATCTTGGCCAGAACCTGCAAAACCGACCGAGATTTGAACTGTCTATGGCCAGCTTAAGGCTAATCATAGTAATGAGTGAATAGGATAGTAGCTATGCAGTGTGGCAGAAGTGCATGAGCTGGTAACCATTCAAGGCACCAATCATGATATTTTAAATATCTATTAAGGAGAAGCTGTGCTGAGGGATATACAGAGGCTACCACTGCTGGCCTCCTAAAAATTGAGTGGTTGTCAAGCTGTCTCTGGTTATGATAGTTTGAATGCCATTCGTGAAATCTGAGAAATGTCAGAACTCTACGTTTGATTTTCCCCACCACACCAAATAATACTTTTCTTTCACAATGTTTTTATTATTAAAGTAAGACAAGCTCACAAAAAAGTGAACAATCGCCTAGGCCAGTAGCTGAGAGTGGTATAAGAATGGCAACATATATACAATAAACTAGTGTGCCTCTAACATGGTATAGTAACAACGAAAAGAGACAAAAATGACCAGGTGAGAGTGCCTTGATAGTATTATATGTGAATAGGGTAATAGGGAATCATACAGCACTCAATAATTGCTGCTTAAAGAATGTGCTAAGCCAATAGCATTACAGGAATCACCCTGTAAAAATAATATGCAGTACCGGAGATTGACCTATGTTGAGGCATAGGATAAAATAGAACCTCTCAGGGACGTATAATGAACTAGTAATAAAACATATTAGTGAAGATCTCGTAAGTCTCCTAAAGTGCAAAGGGGCTTTACCCCCACTCAGAGACCAATAAACTATGTCATCAAATAGGAAACAGAAAAATTCTCCCCTCAGAAGTACGGCCAGAGAGCAGCTAACAGGCTCAGTCAACTGGCATCTGACGGTAGATAGTCAAAAAATAAAAAGAAGAAAGAGAAAGAAAAGAGAAGAGAAGTCCCTCTCCAGGGAACCCAAGGCCACCGCCGGCAGGTTAGACACAATTTCCTATAGGTCCAAAAAGCGGGAACGTGGGCTCATCGCTGGAAACTGATTTAACTAAGGCCTCTTTAACACGGGGCAGATCAGTCATGATCCGCCCCGTGAACATCCGCTTGCTCAGCGGGGATAGCTCCGCCGATCCCCGCTGAGCAGGAAGATGACAGGTGCATCGCTGCACGCTGTGCAGCGACGGACCTGTCAGAGCGCCGCTCTCCCCTATGGGGGGATCGGATGATGACGGTCCGTAGTGTCCGTCGTCATCCGATCCGATCCGAAAACGGATGGAAAAGTAGGTTTTTCCTCCGTTACACTTTTTGGATCGGAGCGGGTCGGATGTCAGCGGACATGTCACCGCTGACATCCGACGCTCCATAGGGATGAATGTATGTCCGTTTTTCATCCGAAAACGGAAGGATGAAAAACGGACATACGGATCGTCTGTGTGAAAGAGGCCTAAGGCTGGAGAAACTTGTCCTTAGTACCCGCGAGTATTGCCGTAAGCTTCTACTTTGTCAGCATACCATGCACCTGTCGCTTCACCTCCTAAGAGAAGAGTGGTGTTTTCCACGCCTTCGCAATGGTTTGTGTAGTAGCCATAAAAACACGTGTTGCCAAGATACGTTCTCTTTTTGCTAACTCCAGTACAGGATTATAAAGTAAAGCTTCCCAGAGGTCCTTACGTATATTAGAATGAAATAGCGTATTGACCAAAGCGTACACCCGAATCCACAGCCTTTTAACTTTGGGGCATGCTCGCAATATCAGTGTTAATTTTGTCGACTAAAACGACTAAAACATTTTAGTCGACTAAATGAATACTATTTTAGTTGACTAAAATACGACTAAAATTAAAACAATTGATGACTAAAATACGACTAAAACTAAAATGGCATTTTAGTCAAAAGATTAATGCCCCGTACACACGATGGAAAATGTCCGATCGGAGCGTGTTGTCGGAAATTCCAACCGTGTGTGGGCTCCATCGGACATTTTCCATCGGATTTTCCGACACACAAAGTTGGAGAGCAGGAGATAAAATTTTCCGACAACAAAATCCGTTGTCGGAAATTCCGATGGTGTGTACACAAAGCCGACGGATAAAGTGCCACGCATGCTCAGAATAAATAAAGAGATGAAAGCTATTGGCCACTGCCCCGTTTATAGTCCCGACGTACGTGTTTTACGTCACCGCGTTTAGAACGATCGGATTTTCCGACAACTTTGTGTGACCGTGTGTCTGCAAGACAAGTTTGAGCCAACATCCGTCGGAAAAAATCCTAGGATTTTGTTGTCGGAATGTCCGAACAAAGTCCGACCGTGTGTACGCCCTATTAGACTAAAGCTGAATTGAAATTTGACTTCAAAATTAACACTGGTCTGTAGTGCATGTTCATACCTCAATACCTTAAATAATATATGAGATTTTTCACTCCAGCAGTATATAATGAGTTTGGAAATTGTAGTGTAGAGACATGTTAACCAATGCATTACAATTTAATTACACCCATTAGATTTTAGATGACTAAAATGAGTTTTAGTCGACTAAAATGTACTGGAGATTTAGTCAACTAAATACGACTAAAACTAAAACAATTGCAGAAGACTAAAATGGGACTAAAACTAATATGACATTTTAGTCCTAAGACTAAAACTAAATCGAAATTTGCTGCCAAAATTAACACTGCACCATATGTGCTTCATATTGCCCAGGTCTAATCAACCCCCTGAAACACCTTGCTGGGTACGTACAAAGGTATTTTGCAATTCTCTCTGGAGTGTAGTACCATCTAGATATGACTTTGAACGAATTCTCTAATGCTGTGATGTTTCGGGAAGAATGGAAAAGTGCCTCCAACTTCTTAGACCAATCCTCTGGGGATTGAAGGGCACCTAAATCTGCCTCCCATTGTGCACAGTAGAAAGAGGCTGGAGTGTTGGATGCTCCTAGAAGGGAGGAGTAGAGTAATGAGACTAGGCCTTGAGTAACTAGATGGGTACGGCATCTGGTTTCGAACGCAGTGGAGAACAATCATAATTATTAACCAGGGTGTCTAACAAGTGTCGAATTTGGATATAGCGGTATCTCACTCGATCAGGAGCTTCAAAAGTTTCCTGAATCTGCTGAAAAGTGTATACCCCCCTAGTTGTAAGAAAGGAGCGGACCGTTGTCAGGCCCTTGGATCGCCACCAATGGAAGCTATGGGGGTCATTCAACCCTGGAGGAAACCATGGACAGTTAAAAACCTCCAGAAGAGGTAAGTGAGGTGAAAGACGTCTGGCAAAATATTTAACTGAATCCCATATCATGAGTGAGTGGGACAAGATAGGGTTTAGAGGCCTAGAGCAAAGTTTGTCAGGCAACCACAGAAGTAATGATAGTGGGACTGGGTCCACATCCACCAAGTCAATATATGTCCACCAGAGCAGACCCTCTAGCATATAGCTGTATCAAGGGTGCAATTTGCGCCTCTTTATAATAGTACAACAGGTTTAGAACTCCCAAACCCCCTGCACACTTCAGTTTGTAAAACACCACCTGATTCAAACTTGGCCTGGTTGATCTCCAGATAAATTAAAGTGTCCCACTTGCAAGGAACACAATATATGTGGGAGGATTGAAACCGGCAGAACTCGAAAAGCGTACAGAGGTTTCGGGAGGAAGGTCATCTTTATTGCGTTGATGCGGCCCATCCAAGAGATCATAGATTTATCCCACGATTCCAGCAGACGGGTAAGTGATCTGATAAGAGAGGGATAATTAGCCTTGTATAGTGATCCCCAGGTAAGGAATGGAGGGTGACCAATGAAATGGGAAGTTCATTGTTAAAGCACGCTGAGCTGAGTCCGGTAATGAAACATTTAAAGCACACAATTTAGTCTGGTCAACTTGAAGTCCCGATAGGGAGGCAAAACTGTGCAAGAGGGAAAATAATTTAGGAAGACTGGTGTGAGGTAACGTGATATACATTAAGACGTCATCGGTAAATAGCGCCAGTTTATGATGCATTCCAGCAAATTCCACACCTCGAATATCGGGATTCAAGCGGATATGTTCCGTAAGTGGCTCGAGGGTTATTATAAAAAGAGGAGCGGGGACAAAGGGCAGCCTTGGCGCATACCACGTAGAATAGGAAATTTCGAGGATTCGTACCCGATATATTTGACGGAAGCTGTCAGCTGGGAATGCAGTTTCTCGACCCAACATAAGAAAGGATCACCCACACCCCTAAAACGGAGGACTTCTTTCAGATATTCCCATGATAAAGTATCAAACACCTTCTGGATATCCAAGGACAGTAATATGAGGGGTAAAGTTCAATGGTGAGCTAGGAGGGTAAGAAGAAGCATACGGCGTGTATTGTCAGTGGCCTGCCGAAGAGGGACAAAACATGTTTGATCTTTTGAGTCTAGGTGATGTAAGATCCGATTCAAGTGATTGGCGAGTACCTTGGTTAAGAGTATTACATCTATATTAATAAGGCCAAGAAATATTTTTCATTGCCATTACATCATATTGTTTAGGCACTACATTACTAGTTTTACTGGTCAGTAAAGTGTAATTTCCCCCAGACAGGGGCTTCTGGACCTCCACTAATGCCTGTTGGTCTCTTGAGCTGGCCATGAATGAATCGAATCTTGGCTGGTTCAGCAGGGACTAGCCGAGATTTCGATCCATGTATGGGAAGGCTGGCTGTACGGTGGTTGATCCATCGGTCGACCTCCCCTCCCCACCAGCAGAACACAATAGTGCTGCGGAAGGGATTCTCAATTAACATTGATTGTGACCGTGGCTGCAGGAAAAAAATAGATCAAATCATCTATGGCTTGCCTTACTGTACCCCTGGAGCTTAAGTTTGCTCCCCATTCAGCCTCATTGTCATTTTCTGTGCTCCTCTGTATACTTCCATATCGTAGACTGTTCTAGAAACATATACTATTCATCCTGTGTAAGCCCAAAGCTGCTATGTAAAGGAATGTTCCATTTGTTTCATTTTTTCTGCTTTGTATTGATAAAACTCATAAATAAAGAACGCATAAAAAAAAAGTCAGAACTCCTGATCTGCATACTTGTTCCAGGTCACCGACTCAAAACAATGAAGCCATTGGATTATCAAAACAGCCAGCAACCAGAGTTTTAAAAAGGAGAGTTTAGGAAGGACACTCAGTATATAATCTCAGAACAAGTTTCCTCAAATAATCAACCTGAAACAGCCACAGTACCAGACATTACTATAAGGAGACGGCTGGAACTGCGGCTACAGGTCTTGGTAAAGGCAGATGGATAAGTGTGGGCCCTCTTTATAGGGCCCACACTTATATTTTTAAAAAAGGTTATAAATCAATACCACATTTCATCACATCACACATACAGCTCTCTCTGTGTCAGCATCAGACAGCTTCTTCAGTAAAAGCTCTTTCTGCTCCAACAGCCGGTGGGTTTCTGTCTGTAAAATAAAAGAAGACTAGGGAATAATACTGAATAAATAATTTCCATTGAAATAAAGACTGAACTCAGTCAGCCAATCTTAATTGTCTCCTAGTCCTGACACTGCCTGACCCAGGTTATGCACTACTAAGCAGAGGGTTATGAAGCCTGATATAAAAACAAATTCAGACACATTGGGGTTGATTTACTAAAAAACTGGAGGGTGCAAAATCTGGTGCATAGAAACCAATCACCTTCCAGGTTTTATTGCCAAAGCTTTATTGAACAAGCTGAAGTTAGAAGCTGTTGCCTACCATGCACAGCTGCACCAGATTCTGAGTGCTCAAGTCTTAGTAAATCTCCCCCATTAGGTGCAATGGAAAAAGCACTTACTGATTTTCCAGTAAACACATAGCTACCATGAATGTTGTTTCTATATCTGCCTAGAATTCAGCAAGTGTATTTTATATACTGTATTTTTGGTATCTGAATGTGTCATACTAGCTTCCTGTAATAGTCTGCATAGCAGGACACAGACTAGCAGAGGGATTGGGCAGTAATGTTAGTTATTCTGATGACTTCTTCATTGCCCAACTGCCAGGCTAGGGTGGGGTTGGTGACCAAGCTGTACTATTTGACTACAGTAAAGAATTTGGGAGCAATGGGAACCAGCGTATGTTTCCCACCACAGGTTTCCATTGATCAGGTCAGACCTCACCTCTCTGCTGTGTTGCTCCCTGAGCAAAGTCCTCAGGGTCCTGTTAGTCTCTTCGAATGTGTTCAGCTTCTCCAATAAAATCTCCTTCTGCCGGGTGAGGAGGTTCATGTCTGTGGTGTTCAATCTCTTCTCCTGCAAAGGACAGAAGTGATCACAGATGGAGCTAATAGACAAAATAGCTAAACTCAGGCCTAGTATTATGCAAGTCACTGACCTGCTTCATCTGGGTGATAGTGTCCTGCAGTGAGTTCACTTGTCTTACTGCCTCTGCCCCATCCATTTCCGCTTCCACCAGCTTGGCAAGCAGATGAGACTGTTCTTGCTGCAGCAGCTGTTTATGCCGCCTAAAATGCAATGTATATCAAATTATACAATCTTTATTCAATTGTAAAAGCTGTCCATTAGATTAGTAGAGGAAAGTTAAGCCTGGTACACACCACTATTTTTTTGTTTGTTCAACCCAACGGGTTGAATGAAAAAAAACCTGACAGCTCAGGTCGGAGCCGCTGTTATAACAATCCAATTTTAGTACAGCAATCTCCCTTGCTGTTCTTTTGTGTTCTGATGTGGACGTCCACCCCTGCCAGAACACTCCAGTCAGCGCTCGCTGGCATTGGCTAAGAGCGCTGATCGCCCGTGTGTACTAGGCTAAAGGCAAGTCAAAAGGGTTAAAAGAACAAAAATTGCTCAATTCCCCCATCAACACAGTCAGTGTTGATGTGAGAAATCCCTCCCGCTGAGCTATTGTATTCTGACAGAGGGAGGTTTCCCCTCCATCAAAATACAATGATCACTGCTGGAAGCTATACCTGTTGGTAGTGTTCGTATGCACAAAGCAAAAATTAAAATCAAGCTGGTTGTACTGAAGTCAATTGATTAGAATGACATCAGTGCAACCAACTTGCCCATAGACGGATCTAAATTCGAGTGCCCCGTCGGAGAAGCACTCTCCTTCGGGACACCCGTGTGGGCGCGTTCCGAATCCTGCTTCTGCGTTTGACACAGAAAGCAGGACTCGGCTCCGCCCCCCGCTTCACTGGATTTGATTGACAGCATCAGGAGCCAATGGCTGCGCTGCTATCAATCTATCCAATCAGGACCCGGGGAGAAAAAGAGAGGGTTCAGGTGAGTAAAATGGGGGCACTGGGGGCTGTAGCATGAAAGAAGGTTTTTTCACCTTAATGCATAGAATGCATTAAGGTGAACAACCATGAGGGTTTACAACCCCTTTAAGGTTTTTTTGGCTGTCGCTTGGCAGCTCGAAGTTTCAGCTCCCTCCATACATTTTCTATAAGATTAAGGTCGGGAGACTGGCTAGGCCACTCCATGATCTTAATGTGCCTCTTCTTGAGCCACTCCTTTGTTGCCTTGTATGTTTTGGGTCATTGTCATGCTGGAAGACCCATCCGCAACCCATCTTCAGTGTTCTGGCTGAGGGAAGAAGGTTCTCATCCAAGATTTTACAATACATGGACCCATCTATTGGCCCCTCAATGCACAAAGTCGGCCGGTACATTTAGCAGAGAAACAACCCCAAAGCCTAACGTTCCCACCTCCTTTCTTGACTGTAGAAATGGTGTTCTTTGGGTCATAATCAGCATTTTTCTTCCTCCAAACACAGTAAGTCAAGTTAATGTCAAAGAGCACAATTTTGGTCTCATCTGACTACATCACTTTCTCACAATCCTTCTCTGAATCATTTAGCTGTTCATTGGCAAACTTCAGTCGGGCTTGTATATGTGCCTTCTTGAGGAGGGGGACCTTGCGGCCGCTGCAGAATTTCAGTCCATGGTGGCATATTGTGTTACCAATGGTTTGCTTGGTGACTGTGGTCCCAACTGCCTTGAGATCATTCACAAGCTCCTCCTGTGTAGTTCTGGGCTGTTCCAACATTTTTCTCATGATCATCCTTACCCCATGAGGCAAAATCTTGCATGGAGCTCCAGTCTGAGGGCGATTGATGATAATTCTGTATTTCTTTTATTTGCAAATAATCGTTCCAACAGTTGTCTCCTTCTCACCAAGCTTCTGGATGATGGTCTTGTAGCCCATTCCAGCCCTACAATCTTGTCCCTGATGTCTGTTGAGAGCTCTTCGGTTTTGCCCATGATGGTGAGTTTTGAATGGAAGAAAGAGATTCCGTTGACAGGTGTCTTTCATAAAACATAACGAGTTGTCATTAGGAGCACCTTATTGAATTGACAGGACTAATCTGTGTACCACATACTGTAGCCAGTCTGTGGGAGCCAGAATTATTGTTGTTGGTAGGGGTTCAAATACTTATTTTACTCACTGAACTGCAAATCAATTTTTAACATTTGTATCATGTGTTTTTTGGGGATTTTTGGTTGATATTCTGTCTCTATCGTTTAAAATACACCTATGATAAAAATTATTTAGACAGAAAAAATTCCCCTAGTGGACTTTAAAGGCACATATAAAAATGATAATGATAAAAATTATAGACCTTTAATTTCTTTGTAAGTGGGAAAACTTACATAATCTGCGTGGGATCAAATATTTATTTTCCCCACTGTATAATAATCTCAACCCAGTATTGTGCCTTCTTTCCTAAAGTGCTGTGAGACTCTCTAATCCCAAAAGCACTTGTACCAGAACAAAGTACAATTAAGGACTAACACAAGCAGAGGAGAATATAAAGCAGCTTGGGTGGGAAAAAGGCGCTTTTGTCTACTACTGAAGAACTCCCAGCAATGTGGACACCTACAAACTCAGATCTGTTTCCTCCTTGATGCGATCAATGCTTCTCTTCAGACGAGTGTTTTCATTCTCTGTCTCAGCCAGTTCTTGTGATACCTCGTGGAGTTCTTCATTCTTCGCGTTCAGCAATCGCTTGGAGGCTTCCAGCTGTGCTTCAAAACGCTCAATGGAATGGTCCCGCTTCTTTAGCTCCACCTGGTTAAACAGACACGTTAATTCCCCCTGTCTTTACTTTTGTTACTGCTACAATAGATAAGAGAACTAGTCAGCCCCCTCACCTCGTTCTTCAGCGTCCCAACTTCACACATCAAGCTGTCGATCTTCTTTTCATAGGAGTTAATCTTGCTGCGTACAACCTCCTCCTCATCTGTGGAGAGGTCACTCATGCGTAATGCACACATCATCTTCTCCATATCTGGAGGTGTTATATCCAAGCGATGAGTGGAACCCTATTAAAGAAAATTAAAAACTTGCATTGTTTTGGATTATAAAAAACATTGTTAAAGTATAAAAAACATTGATAAAGTTTTCACTCCAAGCTTCTCCCCACCGCTTCTCACAGTGTGCATTAGACAGAAGCTCAGGCAAGTCAGACTGGTCAGTTGCCATCACCCCAAGTAGAAAAATGTGATCCCTAAGGGGCAATTTATTAGAATAAGGAGGAACTGTGACAGAGTGGCAGATTATTTGGAACATACAAACACCACAAAAGAAAATGCACCTACAAAGGTTTCCAATTCAAAAGAAAATCGCAAGTTTATTGGACATTCATATTAGCGTGGGGTGGGTTTGTCTGGGTTTGTGGTGGGGAGGAGGGAGGGCCCTGGGGTGGCCTGGGTTGTGGTGGGGATACACCCCAAATGGGGGTGTGGGGTTTGAGCTTTGCCACATAAATACATTTTTGATACATGAATGGCCAATAAACTTACAATTTTCTTTTGAATTGGTAGGTGTATTTTCTTTTGTGGCGTTTCTGTATGGTATATTTTTGGAATTATCTCCCCGTATATAAAGGTATAGGCATCATTTCAAAATGACCATTCCCAGGATTCAAACAATATAGGGAATTTTGTTATAGATTATTTGGAACAGACTAATATTCTCATCCAAAGATTGTTAGACAAAGGGTACCAGTTAAATAAGTTGAATGAGATTTAGGAACATGTTTGATTTATAGCTAGAGATCTATTATTAGTGAGTAGACAAAGGGAAGGGGAAAATCAAGAATGGGCTTCTATTACAGGTTTTAACCATCAGTTGAAGGAGCTAGAACCGGTCATAAAAAACAATTGGTCCATATTGCCAAAGGGACCCCACACTGGGGAAGGTCTTACCAAGGAGACCACGATTTATCGGAGAGCCCTGAATCTCAGGTTGAAGGTGGTACACAATATACCTGACCCACCCAAGAGAAATGTTACCTTTCTGGATGAGAAAGGCTTTTTTGGGTGTGGATGATGCTCTGCACGCAAGTCAGTTTCCATGAAAAACAAAAGAATAAGAAAATTTTGATCCAATCAGATGGAACGGGAGTATGAGATTAGGAAATTCATTACCTGCAACACTACAAATGTTATTTATGTGCTAAAATGTGAATGCGGGTATCAATATGTAGAAAGGACCACCCGTAAACTCAAACGTGAGGATGGGAGAACACATAAATATTATAAAAAGAGGTTTTAGGCAACAGAGTGTTTTAAACCATTTCAGGGTGGCACACAAAAGAGACCCCAGGGGATTAAAATTTTATGGTATAGACAGAATAGAGGGGCATTAGAGGGGGGCGAATTTAACACAGGAGATCTCTAGGAACGAAACAAGGTGGATTTTTGGGACGAGGACCCTAGCTCTCCAAGGCCTCAACATAGAGCTAAATACAAATTGTTTTATTGCAAATGATTCATTTTAAAAATAATTTTTACTAGGTAGATTAAATAGAGGTTAAGTTATCAAAAGGATCACTAGATGGAGCTGTATAATAGATTATATAAATGGAGGGGAGCTTACAGATATTCACCACTAGAGGGTGACGGTGCATTTATTTTATCTATATATTTTTTTCATTTTTGAGATATATTTATATATATTCATTAATTGATTAAAATTATTGTTTTTAATATTGTTGGTGGATGTTTAAACTTAATAGTTTTTGACATTGTTTATAAAAAGGACTGTAACCTATGTACCATTTACTTGCATTATGTGAATGGGGTTAACTAATGTATTGCGGACGCTAATGGGCTCCAGCAGTGTAGGACATTGATTTTGTACCAAGGGCCATGATTGGATATATGGTAATGGTCCCGGAGGGTGTGAGCACATAAATTGCCCTGGACAGGCCGCGGCTCTGCTTCCTGATGCCGCTGTGGGTGGCGAAATGCGTTGAGGAGTGGACACAAACGTCTGACGTCACTTCCGGTTCAGGAGGCTTGGGCGGTGAAAGCTGCCATCTTGTTGGTCGGATGAATGGTAACAGTGCGATAACAGTATACTGCTAAAATCTGATGGTGCTGGCGAAGGGCACAACTATATGTGAGTGGAAATCTTTTATGCTTTCTGGGGATACATTTTTTTAATAAAACAGGTTGCACTATGATCTTGTCATTTCTGGTTCATTTCCATTCATGGAGAAAGATAGATGAACTGAGGTCTTGTCATTATCCAACTCTCAGACTCCCAATAAGCGCTATTAGACTCATTACATGAAGGGTCTAAGGATCTGGCGAGTCATAATAACACAGGGGGATGGGGTGTGTGAGCACATGGAGCACTGAGTGGAGGCGGGAAGCCTCATCCAAATGGAGTGTGTGGAGCACTTTGGACTAAGCTCTTCATATGCACATGGATGGCACTTTTATGAACTTTATTTATATTATGCACTTTGCACTTTAATTGAAAATATTATTTCAGTTAGTATATGCACTTTAATTAATAAGAGCTGCATTCAGGATGACATTGTTGGATGCACATTCTAGGAAACATTTTTTTACCTATAGTTTGAAGGTATAATTTTCAATTTTAATTGGTTATATTTAAGTTTGATACTTTTTTTTCCATAACCCCTAGCGCTAGAGCTGCACGATTAATCGTTAAAAAATCGCGATCTCGATTCAACCCCCCTCCCGATCCTAATCAGCCATTTCCACGATTCTATGTAAACAGTGCAGAGCCGAGCTGTCAAAAAAAAAGCAGACAAATGTTTATCAACATTCCTCAGTGCGGAGAGATAGAGAGGAGATACAAAGAATCTTTTAGGCTAGGTTCACACTGTAGCGATGCGTGAACCAGCGCGATTCCAGCGCCGGTTCCCGCATTGCATTTCTCCCGCAGGCAGTTCACACTGCCCTCTGCGAACCGCTGCGGGTGTCAATACAATGTTAATGACACCCCCAGATCGGTTCACAAATTGCAGTGCAAACTGTGGATTTGGACAGAAATCGGATCGCATGGGTGAGAACACTGGCGAATCACATGCCATGTCTGCGTTCGCATATGTGTGAACCCGGGCTAAGAGATCAAAGGGAAGAAGAACTTTGGTCTGTAAATGAGGTCAGTTTAACCACTTAAAGACTAAACCTTTTTCTGACACTTGTTGCTTACAAGTTAAAATCTGTATTTTTTGCTAGAAAATTACTTAGAACGCCCAAACAATTATGTATATTTTTTTAGCAGAGACCCTAGAGAAAAAAATAACGGTTGTTGCAATATTTTATGTCACACTGTATTTGCGCAGTGGTCTTTCAAACGCAATTTTTTGGGAAAAAATACACTTCAACGAATTAAAAAAATAAACGGTAAAGTTAGCCCAATCTTTTTGTATAATGTAAAAGATGATGTTACACTGCGAGAATTGTAATTCTAAGCAAAAAAATTGTGATTCTCATTTTATCCAGAATCATGCAGCTCTATCTAGCGCTCACTTTAACCAGTTCAGCTTCGGAAGATTTACACCCCCCCCCCCCCCCCCTCTCCTGACCAGGCCATTTTTTGCGATACAGCACTGCGTTGCTTTAACTGACAATTGCGTGGTTAGCGGGACACTGCACCCAAATAAAATTGATGTCCTTTATTTCCCCTACAAATAGAGCTTTCTTTTGGTGGTATTTGATCACCGCTGTGGTTTTTATTTTTTGCGCTATAAACAAAAAAAGACCGACAATTTTGAAAAAAAAACAAAACTTTTATTTTTTACTTTCTGCTTTAAAACGTATCCAAAAAAAAAAATGTAAAATATCTAATTTCTTCATCAATTTAGACCAATATGTATTCTGCTACATGTTTTTGATAAAAAAAAACCAATAAGTGTATATTGTTTGGTTTGCGCAAAAGTTAAAATTTCTACAAACTATGGGATAGATTTATGGAATATTTTTTCCTCTTTTTGTTTACTAGTAATGGTGGCGATCAGCGATTTTTAGCGGGACTGCGACATTGCGGCGGACAAATGTGACACTAAGTGACACTTTTTGGGGACCAGTGACACCAATACAGTGATCAATGCACTGTCACTTTTCTAATGACACTAGGAGGGGAGGGGTTAACATTAGGGGTGATCAAAGGGTTAAATGTGTTCCCTGGGAGTGTTTTCTAACTGTGTGGGGGATGGTTTAACTGGAGGAAGACAGAGATCCATGCTCCTGCTTAGCAGAAACACAAGATCTCTTTCTTACTAGCAGAACAGCGATCTGCCTTGTTTACATAGGCAGACTGCCGTTCAGCCTCTCTTGAAATGATCGCCAGATTCCCGTGGGATATCGGGTTTGCCAGACCCGCCAATTGCCTCCTACTGTGTCCAATCACAGCGGAAACAGAGTCCGTACGTGCGCGTCCCAGTCCCGAAGAAAAAATAGGATTTTTTAACAGCTTACCTGTAAAATCCTTTTCTTTGAAGTACATCACAGGACACAGAGCCATAGTAATTACCCTTCAGGTGATGGACACTGGCACACCCTAAACTGGAAGTTGCCTCCCTATATAACACCTTCCACTACTGGGAATACCTCAGTTTTTATAGCAAAGCATTACACGTGTATACCAGAAAAAGGGAGGGACCTCTGTGTCCCCTAATGTACTTCTAAGAAAAGGATTTTTCAGGTAAGCTGTTATAAAAATCCTATTTTCTTAATCGTACATCACGGAACACAGAGCTATAGCAATTACTATGCGGGATGTCCCAGAGCAATGCCAACTGAGGGGAGGGAGACACAACAGAATTAGGGCAACATGAGACTAGAGGAGTTATACTGCTGCCTGCAGCAAACTACGCCCAAAGGTGACATCCTCATGCCTTTTTACATTCACCTGATAAAATCTGGTAAATGTATGGACTGAAGACCAAGTTGAGGCCTTGCAGATTTGAACCATGGAAGCTTGGTGATGAACTCCCACGAAGCACTAACAGTCCTAGTGGAGTGTGCTTTTGATTTGAGAGGGTGGAATCCTCCTCTTTAAACCATAAGCCTGAACAGTTACTTGCTGAATGCATTTAGAATTAGTAGATTTCGATGCTGCCTGTCCTCTTTTAAGACCTTCAGGCAACACAAAAAAAACATCCGTCAGTCGCCTTTAAGTAGACCTTGACTGCTCTCACCACATCAAGAGAATGTAGTGATTTTTCTTCCATAGAACAGGGTTCTGGAAAAAAAATGAAGGTAGAACAACATCCTAGTTTAGATAAAAACCAGACACTACCTTCGGTAGAAAGTTAGGATGATGACGCAATACTACCTTATCCTTGTGAATAATAATATGGCTCTTTACAAGAAAGAGCAGCCAACTTTCAGGTCACCTGAGACCAGGTGACAGATGCACTCCGTAGGAGTCGAAAGTGCACCGCTAAGTTAGTGAACCCTAGGACTGACTGCTGCGGATAGTACCCAGGGAGGTTCAGGAAGCAGGTCTACTGAATCACTAACACAGATCCCAGTGGGAGCTAGAGCATAGATTTCCCAGGGCGCAGAGTCTAAGAGCCAGCAGGTGTTCACCAGAGCCTCTAGTGGTGAGGATGGCCTGCGCTGCAGTCTGGCTCCAGATCGCGGCCCCCAGGGTCTCACAGCTCACGCTCACGGTAGACTACAGGAGAAGGAAGCAGCTGGCTGGAACAACAAGGATAGTAAAGGGATAAGGCAGAGGTCAGGGCGACTAGCAGACAGGAACAACAGATTACACGCCAAAGGTTCAGGGTCATAGGCAAACAGGGATAGTCGGGGACACGCCAAAAGGTCAGGGTCACAAGCAGACAGGAATAGTCGAGAACACGCCAAGGTTGGTAACAGAGACAAACGAAGAGCACGCGGCAAGCAGGAAACAGGAAGCCAAACACACAATGAATACACAATGGTTGATCAGCACCGCGGGCTTGCAGTGCACAGGTTAATATAGGGTTCCCTGATAGGGCCTGGGGTGGAGCCATGCTTAGAGGAGAGGTTATAAAAACAGCCAGGTGAGAGTGACTGGCCTCTTAGTCTGAACACATGAGGAGAGGTAAGCAGACAGAGAAAGATTACTGCATAACCATGACACCAACTCCAATACCCTTCTTGCAGAGGATATGGTTACCAGAAAAACTAGTTTCCTTGTCAAAAGGACCAAGGGATTATGTTGTATCGGCTCAAAAGGGCTGTTTTTGTAATGCCGACAGAACTAAATTCAAGTCCCAAGGGTTCAGGGGTGACCTAACCGGGGGATTAAGCTGTGTCATTCCCTGAAAAAAACTATGAACCAAAAAATGCGAAGCAAGTGGTCGTGGAAACAATACTGATAAGGCCGAGACCTGGCCTTTGAAAGTACTCAAGGCCAGCTTCATTTCTAACCCCATCTGCAGAATGTCAAGGATTCTACTTATGACATACCTCCTGGGGTGCCAACCCCTGGATTCAACCCAGGAGACATAAGCCTTCCAGACACTGGCGAAAAAACTGAGGTACTCCCAGTATTGGTGGGGTTATATAGGGAGTGGACTTCCTGTTTAGGGTGTGCCAGTGTCCAGCACCTGAAGGTGGCCTATAACCCACATAGTAATTACTATGGCTCTGTGTCCTGTGATGTACGATTAAGAAATATCACGTACAGGTATGTGATTTTGTGCTTAAAGTGGTTGTTATCCTAGTTACACCACTTTTATAATAAGGCTTACCTGTAGGTACTGGAAATATCTCCTAAACCTACACAGTTTAGGAGATATTTACCATATACGCTTGCACCGATGTCACTGGCGTATGCGCACTGAAGAAAGGGCACGATCGTGCTGTTTCTAAAGGGCCTGTGCCGTGACCGGCGGCTACTGTGCGCATGCCAGTCACAGAGCCGGAGTCCATGGCCCCGGAAGGAAGAGGGGTGAAGATGGATGCGGCCACCAGCAGGGACATCGCGGGCTTTGTTTGCAGGTAAGAGCAACATAGTGGGCTAGTATGCGATGCATACTAGCCCATTGTGCTTTTACTTTGCAGGGGAAAAAAGAGGAAGTAAGACCTATCAGCGTTTACTTCCTCTTTAAGGGCTGCCCTGCCGCAGTATCTATATGTGGGGTGGTCCTTAAGCGGTTAAATAGTTTACGGAGGTCAGACTAGCCCACCTTATTTCCTAGCTGGAGAACATCCAGCATCATCTATGAAAGACTGACCTGTTATTGTTCTATGAGGAAGTGAGAAATTGGATGATGGAATCCCAGTAGATGTAGTTCATCAAGATTGTGCTAAAGCATTTCATACTGTACCCCATAAACCTTTAAAGTGGCACTAAACTCTAGTTTAAAATTATTTAAAATTCTATTCAAGCATCTATTCTTATCTCAAAAAAGTACTTGCTATTGCTCTCAGCCTCCTCCAAATTCCTTCTTTTTTTTTGCTGCTGTAATTGACTCCCTGTTAGAAGGTGGCTACGCTCCCTCTGTATGTAGGAATGTAGCCACCCTCTCTTGCTCACCTCTAAGATTGACTATGGCTTATGGGATTTATAGTTTGCATAGAGCAGTGCGTAGATGTCTCCATTCCCAGTGGAAGCCTGTTTAGGGGAAACGCGTCGGGTGGAGCTAGAGGCTGTGATGCCATCACGTTTGTCTAATCTTTCTCCATGCAGTCAGCCGGTTTGCTCCCGCTCTGCATGTATGCTGATTTTTAGCTAATTTTTATCTGGTTCCCATTTTTTTTATCTGAGTTCCGTTTGGTGTATACTTGGGAGTTTTTTGATTTGTAGTTCCTGATGTACAGTGGAGTGTTGCTGTGAACATTTGCAGTGGAAAGAATTGTTTTAAAGTGACTGTGAAAGAGATTTTGAATAAATCTATAAAACACATTTGCACTATGGAGCCCTTTTCGTTTTATTCCCACTGAGGTGTATCTTCTGTATGGATGAACTAATATTTTGATACCGGATACATTGTATCAGTGAGGATAGATCTGCCTGTGTATTGGAGCGCAGTGGCTGAGGAAATCTCCCAGGAAAACGCCCAGATCTGCCTGTGAATTGGAGCGCAGTGGCTGAGGAAATCTCCCAGGAAAACGCCCAGATCTGCCTGTGAATTGGAGCGCAGTGGCTGAGGAAATCTCCCAGGAAAACGCCCAGGTGATAATCTAAGGCCGGCAGGCTAATGCAATATGCTCATTTGATCTCACTAACCTGAGATCCATCTGATCCGGTAAGCGGCCTTTTTTACCATATTTGTGAAAAGGAGGAATATCGGTGTGTCTCTTTCTATAAAGAAGATTGGTGCTAATATCAACCTAGTATATTTCCATCAAGGACTGATCATTGTTTCTACATCTAAGATGTTCATTGGGAATAAGTGTCCCACTGATAAACATTTTTAGCACTAATTTGGATATGTATGGTGTTCACCACATTGTTGCGAATTGATAGTCACAAGTAACATTGCTACTAGCAACATATGTTTCAGGGTGCTCACTACATTGTCGCGGATTGATTTTCATAAGTAACATTGTAATTAATAACACATGTTTTGTTTCACTGTTGAACACGTGGTGTGATTATAGGATTTAAATGTTCCTAATATAGAAAAATAAGTCAATTTCACAATTTTTTAAATATATGTCTATAGTAATAACGTTTTTCATGAGTTTTTGGCCGGATTGAAATGGTTTTAAGTGTGGTATACCAATAGTAGTCATAACTATCGGGATCACTTATATTTAATACACACTAAGATATGATGCGCGCTGGTTACACTATTTACTATTTATTTTTTGGGTCTTTTGTATTTATGGACTAACACGAGCAGCAGCACAATTTTTTTATTTTTTGTATGGTTAGTGCAAAATCACGTTTCTTTATATATATCATCTATGAAAGACTGACCTGTTATTTTTCTATGAGGAAGTAAGTGAGAAATTGGATGATGGAATCCCAGTAGATGTAGTTCATCAAGATTTTGCTAAAGCATTTCATACTGTACCCCATAAACCTAAACGTGACACTAAACTCTAGTTTAAAATTCTATTCAAGCATCTATTCTTATCTCAAAAAAGTACTTGCTATTGCTCTCATCCTCCTCCAACTTCCTTCTTTTTTTTTTTGCTGCTGTAATTGACTCCCTGTTAGAAGGTGGCTACGCTCCCTCTGTATGTAGGAATGTAGCCATCCTCTCTTGCTCGCCTCTAAGATTGACTATGGCTTATTTATATTGTGCATAGTGCAGTGCATGTGACTGCAACTAATGTGCACTAATATCATTCCAAACATACAGAAATGAGGGAGGAAAAGGAGAGGTTCAGGAGCTCACCGAGGACGTTACAAGGAGGCAGAAATACACCAAGAAATAATTTAATAAAAAAAAAAAGATTACAGTGCCAATAATGTGTGGATGTGTATGGATTATTTCTGGAGAATAAGGATATGGTTTAGTATCTGTTGGAGTTGTTGGAATTGTATGTACAGTATATGGATAGGAAGCTGGTTACATGAATGGGTCCAGACAGTAGTGATAAATGACCCATTCTCTGAATGGTCTGAAGTTGTGAGTGGTGTTCCCAAGGGTTCTGTCTTGGGGCCAGTGTTGTTCAATTTCAGTGCTTGTTGATGATACCAATTTATGCTGGAAAATGTATTTTGGCACATTACAGGAAGATCTTAGGAAAACAGGGGGTTGGGGCAGCTACATGGCAGATGAGGTTGTAAAGTTATGCGCTTAGGTGCCAAAAACAAATGACACATTAAGAGGGGCTCCTCTGAGAGAATCAGTAATGGAAAGGATCTGGGGGTCCTAACAGATTATTACACACTTATATATAACATGCAAGGCCAAGCTGCAGCTGGCAAAGCTAGCACAATACTGTCATGTGTTAAAAGCGTCATTCATTAAAGAAATACATTAATCATTCTATATATTTCCTGAAGAAGACATGTGCCACAATTTGATTCTAGAAGAAATGTGTCCTTTCCGAAGAAGAAAGATGTTCTGAGGTTACATTGCAGAAAGGGTTCTTTACTGTTAGAGTATACATTGTAGAACTCCCTCCCCCAGCTGCTAGCTGAGAGTGTAGACAACTTCAAAATGTTGTGTGTATGTCAGTGCACCACACACAAAATAATTGTTATGGCAAATAATAAGTATTAGTACACTTTTGTTTGGAATGTATTTTGGATTTTTATTGCTCTATGTCCTTGTTTGGGAGATTTCCCTTCATTTTCTGTCCCTGCGACATAGAGAAGGCTAGAGAAATGCCCCCAATATGGACACAGATACAGTACCTTGAAAAAGTATTCATATCCCTTGAAATTTTCCACATTTTGCCAGGTTACAACCAAAATCGTAAAAGTATTTTATTGGAATTTTATGTGATAGACCAACACAAAGCGGCACATAATTGTGAAGTGGTAGGAAAATATAATGGTTTTCAACATTTTTTACAAAAAAAAATATCTGAAAAGTGTGGCGTGCATTTGTATTCAGCCCCCTTTACTCTGATACCCCTAACTAAAATCTAGTGGAACCAATTGCCTTCAGAAGTCACCTAATTAGTAAATAGAGTCCACCTGTGTGTAATTTAATCTCAGTATACATACAGCTGTTCTGTGAAGTCCTTAGATGTTTGTTAGAGAACCTTAGTGAACAAACAGCATCATGAAGGCCAGGGAACACACCAGACAAGTTGGGGATAAAGTTGTGGAGATCTAGGGTTAGGTTATAAAAAAATATCCCAAGCTTTGAACATCTCATGGAGCACTGTTCAATCCATTATCCAAAAATGGAAAGAGTATGGCACAACTGCAAACCCACCAAGACATGGCCGTCCACCTAAACTGACAGACTGGACAAGGAAAGCATTAATCAGAGAAGCAGCCAAGAGGCCCATGGTAACTCTGGAGGAGCTGCAGAGATCCACAGCTCAGGAGGGAGAATCTGTCCACAGGACAACTATTAGTCGTGAACTCCACAAATCTGCCCTTTATGGAAGAGTGGCAAGAAGAAAGACATTGTTGAAAGAAAGCCATAAGAAGTCCCATTTGCAGTTTGCGAGGAGCCATGTGGGGGACACAGCAAACATGTGGAAGAAGGTGCTCTGGTCAGATGGGACCAAAATTTCACTTTTTGGCCTTAAAGCCTAAAAGCAAAACACTATGTGTGGTGGAAAACTAACACTGCACATCACTCTAAACACACCATCCCCACCGTGAAACATGGTGGTGGCAGCATCGTGTTGTGGGGATGCTTTTCTTCAGCAGGAACAGGGAAGCTGGTCAGAGTTGATGGGAAGATGGATGGAGCCAAATACAGGACAATCTTAGAAGAAAACCTGGAGCAGAGGTTCACCTTCCAGCAGGACAACGACCCTAAACATACAGCCAGAGCTACAATGGAATGGTTTAGATCAAAGCATATTTATGTGTTAGAATGATCCAGTCAAAGTCCAGCCCTAAAACCAACTGAGAATCTGTGACAAGACTTGAAAATTGCTGTTCACAGACGCTCTCCATCCAATCTGACAGAGCTTGAGCTATTCTGCAAAGAAGAATGGGCAAAAATGTCACACTCTAGATGTACAAAGCTGGTAGAGACATCCCCAAAAAGACTTGTAGCTGTAATTACAGTGAAAGGTGGTTCTACAAAGTATTGACTCCAGGGGGCTGAATACAAATGTACACCACAATTATCAGATATTTATTTGTAAAAAAATTGTGAAAACCATTTATGAATACTGATGAATGAATACGTATGAATACTATTTCAAGGCACTGTATTGATAAATACCTGACAGAGGTACCAACCCTTAAAAAGCATCATAATAAATGTGCCACAAGGATTAGATAGATGAAAAATTTCAAAGGCTTTGTTAGAGGAGAAGTCCAACCAAAGCTTGTTTGGCTGCACTTCTCCTATGGATCCTAGGAGTGCAATTCGTTTTGCACTCCTGTGACCCGGTTTCCTGTGATCTGCTCTCTGCTGACGTCAGGGATATCAGTCCAGGCACCGCGTCATCCCGACAATGAGAGTCTGGATCCGCCAGGTGCCTGAACTGACACCCCGCTCAGCCAGCCGCTCAGAGACTGAGCCGGCTGCCCCCTCCACAGCTCGGCGCTCCAATGAGCGAGGAGGGAGCAGAGCAGAGAACTGTGACTGACAGGCTACAGCTCTTTGCTCAGGGAACTGTGATAACCAAGTGATCGTTGATGTTTGATCGCCCGGTTCTCAGTGTAGAGGTGCTGGAGGACAGATGCAGCATCCACCTAGGTAAGTATAATTCTAAAAAAAAAATAAACTCATACTTATCTTTTAAAGTGACAGTTTTACCTTTAACAGGCCAGACAGAATGGTAGCCATTGGACTCAGGCAAAAAATAGGTCAGCTATCAGGGGGCCTTATAACCTTTAACTGGGCTGAGATTTCTGCTGTGATTACAATGTACAAATACATAAAGGTGACTTCTGTAACTCATAGACCCCTTTCACACTGGGGCGTTTTTCAGGCGCTTTTGGGATAAAAATAACGCCTGTAAAAGCACCTGAAAAACACCTCCCCTGCATCTCCAGTGTGAAAGCCTGAGTGCTTTCACAGTGGGACGCTCCGCTGGCAGGACCATTAAGAGCCCTTTCACACTGAAAGCATCTGAGCGTCAGCGGTAAAGCGCCACTATTTTTATCAGCGCTGTCAAACCGTCGTTTTAGAGGAGCTATTTGCCTGATAGCGGGGCGGTTTTAACCCCCGCTAGCGTCTGAAAAAGGGGTTAAAACCGCCCGCAAAACGCCGCTGCATCGGCGCTTTGCCTGCGGCACTGCCCATTGACTTCAATGGGCAGGGGCGCTTTAGTAGTTGTGTATTTACCACTCCTACAGCGCTGCAAAGAAGCTGCTTGCAGGACTTTTTGTGATGCCCTGCCAGCGCAGCGCCCCAGTGTGAAAGCACTCTGGTTTTCACACTGGGATTGCAGCTGAGGCTTTTTACAGGCGCTATTTTTAGTGCTAAAGCACCTGAAAAAACGCCTCCAGTGTGAGATGGGTCTAAAAAAAGTCCTGCGAGCAGCATCTTTCGGGCGGTGGAGGAGCGGTGTACAGTATATATGCTCCTGCCCATCCAGTAAAATAAATGGCCACCCTGCTGAAGCGCTTCCGCAGTGGCGCTACACGGGCGCTAGCGGCCGAACAGCGCCGCATTTTCCTCCACACAACTGCCGCTCACTGGAAATTTTCTCTTTGTCGGACCATTCTCTGTAAACCCTAGAGATGGTTGTCTGTAAAAATCCCAGTAGATCAGCATTTTTTGAAATACTCAGACCAGCCCGTCTGGCACCAACAACTGTGCCACGTTCAAAGTCACTTAAATTGCCTTTTTTCCCATTCTGATGCTCGGTTTGAACTTCAGCAAGTTGTCTTCACCGCGTCTAGATGCCTAAATGCATTGAGTTGCTGCCAAGTGATTGGCTGATTAGCAATTTTTGTTACCAAACAATTCAAAAGGTGTGCCTAATAAAGTGGCCGGTGAGTGGATGTAAATTGATTATATTCTTGGGCCCGAATTCTTCTCAAGCCCTGTCCACACTTGTGCAGTAACAGGAATGGAGCAGGACGTAGACTCCAGTTCCATAGTCTCATTGAAATCTTTGGGGAGTTATTACTGCACAAGCCCAAGTAGTGGCAAAGAATAATTCAGACTGAAGGATGTGAACAGCCATCACTGCCATGAAGTGGTAAGTGAGCACCCCGGGGGGTTCCAGGTTAGATGTGGGGCTAAGAAGGATGAGCCATTTTATTCCCCCCGTTTCTGTCTTTTTAAGAGTATATAATATAAACACAAAGACAAAAATATAATACATTGCAGCTTACCAGCCGTTACATGTGGTGGCTGCTTTAGTGTTTTCATTATATGCTTCCCCCCCCCCCCTTTATTTTCATTTGATGATCCTGCCAGTAACACACTTCTTTCCTAAAATGACATTGCTTACACTGCACAGTATCTATAGGGGAGTAGTGTTGTCAGCCTAGGACAGGACTACAGAACACCTCCTTATCTTCACAACATTAAATAACAACATACATTTGCAATTCCTAAGTGAAAAGACCACTTACCTCCCATTTGAATCCAGCATCTCGTACAGAGGTTTTCCCTGGAGGAATCCATGGGACCCGAGTCTTAACCTTAACTGTCCGCCGAAGATTCCCGGGATCACTTTTCCCTTTGCTTTTGGGTCCTTTCTAAATCAGAGACATAAACCAAAGAATTTGTTAGGTCAGATTCAAACACATTTCTAGAAAGTAAGTACAGTAATACCTCGGATCGCGAGTAACGCGCGTTTCCCAATACAAGCTATTCTTTTTTTTTTTTTAAATCCTGACTCGGTTTGTCTCACAAAACAAGCTGGATTCAAGCCTCTGGGGTGTGCAGTACCGCATTTGGCCAGAGGTACGGGGGCGCTCAGAAACGTTTGGAAACACTCTATTTCCGAGTGTCTCCGAGCGGCTCCAAGTGTTTCCGGCGCCCCCCCCCACCTCTGGTTACACGCGGTACTGCATACACTAGCAGTGCCACTGACAATGATTATCTGAGTTTCTATTATTTCCTATGGGGAAACTCACTTTGATATAAGAGCGCTTTGGATTACAAGCCTTCTTCTGGAACGAATTATGCTCACAATCCAAGGTACCACTGTATTGTAGTCTAACCTTTACAAAATGTTTACAAAAGGGGTATTCAGCTGAACCCAGGGAACCTTTCACTGCACACGGTTTACAATGTTTCCATAAGTGATCTGCTACAAGTTGAATGGGGGGGCCTGAGTCACCTGTTGGCTACTTACCTTTCTTCAGTGGTGACTGGCGCTCCCATGGTAAAAGCTCCATAGCGCCTCCCTCTGTTGGGACAGTTGTGATTGGGCAAAGCTTTAGCATGTCATTATAGTGCTGAAGGTTACCAGCCACGATCTGCATATTCCTACTGGTCTGTGAAGCAGTCCACCAGAGTGATGGGCCAATAGGAAGACGTGATAGTGAGGCAGAACAACAAGACTCCCCACCACCTGGAAGGGTCAGAGCTTTGCCTGATCACAACAGTCTGGCATTTAGAAGCAGAAGGTATTTTAAAGTGTTACTAAACCCACAACAGTATAATCAGTCTGTATATGCAGTAAAGCATTGGTGTAATAGAAGGGTCTGGCGCTGTTCCTATACTAAGTGATAATTCCCTACCTGCGTATTTTTATCTCTAGTTCAAAAAAAGCATACAAGATTGAGTCCCTAAGTATAAGCAAAACGTGCAGGTGTCAAATAATAATCATCAAAAAATATATATATTACACAATTTTAAACAACTATAAATGTGTATAAAAACAAGCTTCTAATATAAAATTCTAGTGGTGGTGTCGAGTCTCCATATGCGGTGTTGCTGATAAATATACCAAATATCTTGAAGTGTGGGGGAAAAAAGGGGGGGGGGGAGGGGGGAAAGGGTGGGTGAAGGTGGGGAAGGGAAGGGGAGGGAGGGGGAAAGGAAAGGTGTGGGAGATCAGACACTGATAAAGGAGCTGAAAATTAGTCAAAAATCATTTCTACTAAAGTGCAAACGTGCTGGTAAAGTTCAAATAAAGTCCTTATGGTGTAATAAACTCGCTATCCTTAATAGTATGCTGTCTCGATATAAGTGATGTGGTGAAAAAGATCCTTGCTCTGAAAGTGCAGCCACTCACCGGATCACTTCACCCCTGCAGGGGTATCGGGCAATTACAGTTTTGCGCCACTGTGCGGCGATCTCTGGCAGCCTCAGGATTGTGGTGTATCATGTAGAAAGAGAGAAGGAGTGCCCATAGCGTAAAATCGTTTTATAAAAAATTTATTAAACAAATGAAAAGGTACTCACAATTTCACAATGTAAATCAAGCGAAAAAATTTTTTTATTTATTTTTTTTTTATTAAACGTCACGGTTAGCCTTTAGCGCTGGTAGGTAGCTGATGTTGGGAAGCACAGATTAGGCCACGCCCTACGCGTTTCGTCGTTAGGACGTCTACGGGAGCGTAGACGTCCTAACGACGAAACGCGTAGGGCGTGGCCTAATCTGTGCTTCCCAACATCAGCTACCTACCAGCGCTGAAGGCTAACCGTGACGTTTAAAAAAAATTTTTCGCTTGATTTACATTGTGAAATTGTGAGTACCTTTTCATTTGTTTAATAAATTTTTTATAAAACGATTTTACGCTATGGGCACTCCTTCTCTCTTTCTACATGATACACCACAATCCTGAGGCTGCCAGAGATCGCCGCACAGTGGCGCAAAACTGTAATTGCCCGATACCCCTGCAGGGGTGAAGTGATCCGGTGAGTGGCTGCACTTTCAGAGCAAGGATCTTTTTCACCACATCACTTATATCGAGACAGCATACTATTAAGGATAGCGAGTTTATTACACCATAAGGACTTTATTTGAACTTTACCAGCACGTTTGCACTTTAGTAGAAATGATTTTTGACTAATTTTCAGCTCCTTTATCAGTGTCTGATCTCCCACACCTTTCCTTTCCCCCTCCCTCCCCTTCCCTTCCCCACCTTCACCCACCCTTTCCCCCCTCCCCCCCCCCCTTTTTTCCCCCACACTTCAAGATATTTGGTATATTTATCAGCAACACCGCATATGGAGACTCGACACCACCACTAGAATTTTATATTAGAAGCTTGTTTTTATACACATTTATAGTTGTTTAAAATTGTGTAATATATATATTTTTTGATGATTATTATTTGACACCTGCACGTTTTGCTTATACTTAGGGACTCAATCTTGTATGCTTTTTTTGAACTAGAGATAAAAATACGCAGGTAGGGAATTATCACTTAGTATAGGAACAGCGCCAGACCCTTCTATTACACCAATCCAGTTAGCTGTCCCCAATTTTGGTGACTGCTTGTAGGGCGGCAGCAGTTCCATTCACCTACAGATCTCCATTTCCACTGCGCGGGTTCATTACTCTTTTCACATGCAGTAAAGCATGTTTGTTATACTCAGTGTGGAACCGAAGGGGTTAATTCTCCGCATTGTGTGAAAAAGGCTGTTTGATTCTGTCTTCTCTGATCCTTCCTTTTTCCACAGTCCCCAATCCATCACCTGATAGTACAGAGCCTTTGAGGCACTCTGCACATGCTCAGTTCGGTGTGTATTGCTAGAGAGTTTTTTCTTTGGGGTGCATGTGATCGGCACAGGGCCAATCAGCACTGTCGAGACAGAGGGTCAGGGGTCATGCAGTCTCATAGGTCAATCAGAAGAGAATGAAAACTCCTCCTACAAGCATTAACCAGACACTGATAGAAGTCACAAGACTGCTTTATACTGCTGATGGGAAAAGGTATTTAGCAGTTTATATTTAATAAAATAATTGCATTTCCATGTTCTGTGACCAGATATGGTGAATGCAGAGTCCTGGGTTTAGTAACACTTTAAGGTCATTACAGAGGACAACTCTTTACGTCTGGAGGAAAAGTGATTTAACCTCCACATATACGGAAAGGCTTCTACACAGTAAGAGCTGTGAAAATGTGGAATGGACTCCCTCAAGAACTAGTTGTGGCCAGCTCAGTAGATTGTTTTAACCGCTTGCGGACCGCCCCATGAACATTTAACTGCTGCGGCCGCTGTGCGCTGGATCACAAATCTGGTACCTGATCAGCGTTTCTGGGTAAAGTCAGCTGTGCTGCGATTTGTTACAACACAAGGTGACCAGCGGGTCCCAGCCAATGATTGATCGCGGGGACCCGCTGGTTGGCTCCATCATTCATAGAAGAGAGCTCTGTGTTGTAAACAACACAGAGCTCTGAACACTAACAGGCGACCTTGCTGTTTTTTCATTCTCTGCGAAGTAGGGAAAAAACCAACAAGGACACTTAGTAAAAGCAGCACATGTTACACACATTTCACATGGTTAGGCATACAGTTAACCCCCTTGATCGCCCCTAGATGTTAACCCCTTCTCAGCCAGTGTCATTAGTACAGTGACAGTGTATAGTATTAGCACTGATTGCTGCATTAGTGTCAGTTAATGTACACCCAGCCAGCGTTAGTTAGTGTCAGATTTCCCGCCACACTATTACAGTCCCACTATAAGTCGCTGATCACCGGCATTAAGAGTATAAAGAAAATCTTTGTTTTCTTCCAGTCCATTTCCTATCTGTTAAAAAAAAACAGATCTCTGTTTTCCTACAATCACAGCATCCCCCCACAGTTAGAAAGCACTCCCTAGGACAGTGATGGCGAACCTTGGCACCCCAGATGTTTTGGAACTACATTTCCCATGATGCTCATCTACACTGCAGAGTGATGGGCATCATGGAAAATGTAGTTCCAAAACATCTGGGGTGCCAAGGTTCGCCATCACTGCCCTAGGAGTACACAGAACCTTTGATCTGATGTTAACCCCTTCCTGTCAGTGTCATTTATACAATCACAGTGCATTTTTTTTTTTAGCACTGATCACTGTAATGGTGTCGCTGGTCACTTAGTGTCAGATTTGCCTGCCACAATTCCGCTTAAAAAAAAATTAAAATTTGCTGATCGCCACCTTCACTAGTAAAAAACATTAAAAAATCCCATGGTTTGTAGACAATATAACTTTTGCGCAAACTAATCAATATACGCTTATTGGGATTTTACCAAAGACATGTAGCAATGTAAATTTTGGCCTCAATTTATGAAGAAATTTGATTTTTTTAATTGGATGTTTTATAGCATAAAGTCAAAAATATTGTTTTGTTTTTTTTAATTTTTTGTCTTTTTTTTAATTTATATAATAAAAAATAAAAAACGCAGAGGTGAACAAATACTACCAAAAGAAAGCTCTATTTGTGGGGAAAAAAATGATATAAAATTTCATTTGCGTACAGTACTGCATGACCGCGCAATTACCAGTTAAAGTAGCGCGGTGCTGAATAGCAAAAAAAAGCCTGGTCACAAAAGGTTATAAAACCTTCTGAAGGTCAAGTGATTAAATAAAAAAGAACTGGATGCTTCCTAAACTAACTAAATATAAATTGATACTAACATTTATAGATGATAACACTAGAAATGGATCCAGGGGATATCTGATTGCCTTCAAGGGATCGCTGGAGCAAATTGGATTTGCCTTCTTCTGGATCGGTTGTGGGTAGAGGATTCTGTATATGGAGGTTTTCTATTGGTTGAACTAGATCATGGATCTCCAAACTACGGCCCTCCAGCTGTTGCGGAACTACACATCCCATGAGGCATTGTAAAACTCTGATATTCACAGACATGACTAGGCATGATGGGTATTGTAGTTCCTGAAAGACTGGAGGGCCGTAGTTTGGAGACCCCTGAACTAGATAGACAGAAGATGAATGGAAGGTGCCTCTGGGTGCCGGCACACCTCTCATCAGATTTCTGTATTCTTACAGTGACAGTGTCTTACAGACAAACCACTGCCATAACCACTCAGAATATGAGCGCAGTAAATGTACATTGAGCTGTCAATTATAAATGGCAAAATCTGACCTGTAATCTGGAGGCAGTCTTTGTTCCCTTCTTGATATGAACATGGACGGGGGTACTCTCATCCACGTGGACATGCAGCGGGGGGGACGGAGAACGGTTCTTCATGGTTTTCTGATGGAAACCAAACAAACAAAAAAATGTAAACCTATTATGTTCTGTGCACACTTGAAATTACCCAAAACCAATACAACTGGCTGCAAAAAAAGCATGAAGTATATAAGGTGTGTCTAAAAAGTTTGGTGAAAGGTATCAAAAAAGAAACAAAAAACAGAAGATCCAAACAAATCACCGTATTTATCGGCGTATAACACGTACATTCATTTTAAGAGGGAAGTTTCAAGGAAAAAAACTTACATTTTAAATAAGCAACTTTGAAGCAAAATAAGGGTCCGTGCCCATCTGCAGCCTCACCATTGCCATCAATGCAGCCTGATCAATGCCCATCTGCAGCCCCACAAGTGCCATTAATGCAGCCTCATCAGTTCATATCAATGCAGCCTCACCATTGCCATCATTGCAGCATCCTCACCATTGCCATCATTGCAGCAGCCTCACCATTGCCATCATTGCAGCAGCCTCACCATTGCCATCATTGCAGCAGCCTCACCATTGCCATCATTGCAGCAGCCTCACCATTGCCATCATTGCAGCAGCCTCACCATTGCCATCATTGCAGCAGCCCCACCATTGCCATCATTGCAGCAGCCTCACCATTGCCATCATTGCAGCAGCCTCACCATTGCCATCATTGCAGCAGCCTCACCACTGCCATCATTGCAGCAGCCTCACCACTGCCATCAATGCAGCAGCCTCACCACTGCCATCAATGCAGCAGCCTCACCACTGCCTTCAATGCAGCAGCCTCACCATTGCCTTCAATGCAGCAGCCTCACCATTGCCTTCAATGCAGCAGCCTCACCATTGCCTTCAATGCAGCAGCCTCACCATTGCCTTCAATGCAGCAGCCTCACCATTGCCTTCAATGCAGCAGCCTCACCATTGCCTTCAATGCAGCCTAACCGATGCCCATCTGCAGCCTAGACAGGGAGAGAGATGGGATGAGGGCCGACAGATTACATAAAGTGAGAATCTTCTATGATAGACAGGACAGTGGTTCAGTGGCGGCCCAGGAGATGGGAATTCCTATTACAGAGGCCGCCAATAGGGATGCACCAAATGGGTTTTTTGGTGTCGAAACCGATACCGAAAATGAAAAATACACTAGGCCGAAAACCGAAACAGATACCGAAACAGCACAGATACCGAAAATGACCGTTTTTAAAAATATTTTTATACAGGAGATGGTCAGAGACTGGGGACATGGTACAGGAGATGGTCAGAGACTGAGGACATGGTACAGGAGATGGTCAGAGACTGAGGACATGGTACAGGAGATGGTCAGAGACTGAGGACATGGTACAGGAGATTGTCAGTGACTGCAGACACATTACAGGAGATGGTCAGAGACTGGGGACATGGTACAGGAGATGGTCAGAGACTGAGGACATGGTACAGGAGATTGTCAGTGACTGCAGACACATTACAGGAGATGGTCAGAGACTGTGGACATTACACAAGAGATCAATGCAGCCTCACCAGTGCCCGTCATGCAGCCCACGTTTGCCCCTCAGATGCAGCCCACATGTGCCCATAAGATGCAGCCTGCCTGTGCCTATAAGATGCAGCCTCACCTGTGCCCATCATGCAGCTTGCCAGTTCCCGAATCAAAGCGGCGATCTCTGTGTGTCACGGATCTGCCTTTGAATTGCCCGGGTCACAGTAACAATGTCCCACCTCCTGTAATCACGTCACTGATTCAATGTCTCACCATTGGATCAGTGTGCCGTCTGTCACAGGAGGCGGGACATTGTTACTGCGGTCTGTGTAGTTAAGCTCCGTGGCACAACGGAGATCGCGGCGAGGAGGGAGGGAGGGGAGGGGAGGAGGAGGAAAAGAGAGGAGAAGAGAGGAGAAGAGAGGACTGAGGTGCGCCGTGCCAGAAGGACACCCCCGTAATGGGCGGCACCAGTATCAGCGAGATTTCCTTTTCTGCATTTTGCCGAAAAGGCCATTTTCGGCCGATATGTTTCGGCAGCCAAAATTTCGGCGCATCACTAGCCGCCAGGTAAACAGGAGATTCTCATTGAATGTAATCTGACTGCACTTATCCCGTCCCCCTCCCTGTCCCCTCCGAGGCAGCTAAAATTGAAGTATTGATGTATAACACGCACACACTATTTGCACCTGATTTTCAGGGTGAAAAGGTGCGTGTTATACATCAAATGGCCTCTTTAGGAACTGATCATAGAACTGCTGTCACACATTCTTAGATTGCCGCCATGTCCGCAAAATGTGCGCCTTTCATGACGCTCTTTAGGCGGGGAAACTAAAAGAAGTCCTTAGGTGCCTGATCAGGGGAGTAAGGTAAATGATCAAGAACAGGTACGCAGCACTGAGCCAAGAATTGGCGCACACAGATCGCATAGGGAGCAGGCTGAATCCTGGTCACAAATGGTAATGAAATCTCCAGATTTCCATTTGTTTTGCTTTCTGTTCATTTGTCATCTTGTGTGGCACAAACCGGGAACAGAACTTCCGCTTACCCAAACCTTTGTGGATGATGGTGCCCATGGTGTCCTTGCTAATGCCCAATTCCTCTGCCATCAATCGTAGAGCCAGTTGCCAATCTTGTGCCAGCGTTTGTCCCACTTACTCGATCCTGTCTGGGGTTCTGCTTGTTGACGGCTGACTCAAATGTGGCTCATCCTCAGTTGTTTCCTTCCCGCTGTGAAAGCGTTTGAACCAGTCATAAAAACATTTTCTGCTAACAGCTTCTGTCCCGTACTCTTGCACCAACATTTCACGCGTCTCCGTCGCCGGTTTCCCCAATTTGTAGCAGAACTTGATGTTCACTCGTTGCTCCATTGCACTAGTAGTAGTGACCCTACCTCTCACACGGACTACGTTTGGGTTTACCCCGATGGTCACATGTACACCACGCTAGGTGGCGCTTCTTGACGTGTCTCTGGATAGCCATGTGCATACGCGCACACCTTGCCTATGTTGTTATTAAGATATCAGACCCTTCACCAAACTTTTTAGACACACCTCGTAGACACAGTCTTTTTATACTCTTCTATAAGTGCGAAAACAACATATGTGAACAAGAGGATCTGGAGTAGATTTGTTCCTGTCATATCTAATGCCGCGTACACACGGTCGGACTTTTCATCTACAAAAGTCCGACAGCCTGTCCAACAGACTTGCGGCGGACTTGTGGCAGACTTTCTAACGAACGGACTTGCCTACACACGACCACACAAAAGTCCGATGGATTCGTACGTGATGACGTACACCAGACTAAAATAAGGAAGTTCATAGCCAGTAGCCAATAGCTGCCCTAGCGTGGGTTTTTGTTCGTCGGACTAGCATACAGACGAGCGGATTTCGGGGTCCGTCGTAGTTACGACGTAAAGATTTGAAGCATGTTTCAAATCTAAAGTACGTCGGATTTGAGGCTAAAAAAGTACGTTGAAAGTCCGGAGAAGCCCACACACGATCGGATTACCAGCCAGCTTTAGTCCGTCAGCGTCCGTTGGACTTTTGTAGACGAAAAGTCCGACCGTGTGTACGCGGCATAAGTGTTCTGTCCACAATGCTGTACTTATAACACAGAGTAACTGAGCAGATCCCAAAGTGAACCTGTGATTTTTTTCCATGACAGGCTCCCTCTTCTCCAGGAGCAAATACGGTACTAACCTTTCCTTCTCTGCTGCCATGACCAATGACGGAAGCTAACCAGAATGACCTGGAGTGAAGGCCTCCCTCCCAGACCCAAGGTAACAATGCAGGGTTGTACCTCTGAAGTGGACCTTTTAGCAGAAATAAAGCTATGTCTCATTTCCTCCTCCCATGCTCACCTCCAGGACTTTTCCAAAGCCTCTCCAATCCTATGGAACTCCTTACCCCAATCTATCCGCTTATCTCCTACTCTATTGGCTTTTAGACGATCCCTGAAAAACCTCCTCTTCCGGGAAGACTACCCTAACTACACCTAACAACTATATTTTCATTTTCTCCATCAGCTCACCCCCCACAGTTATTACCTTTTGTTTCCACTTGACCCTCCCTTCTAGATTGTAAGCTCTAACGAGCAGGGCCCTCTGATCCCTCCTGTATTGATTTGTATTGTAAGTGTACTGTCTGCCCTCATGTTGTAAAGCGTTGCGCAAACTGTTGGCGCTATATAAATCCTGTACAGAGAATGCATTATGGTAAAATTAGAACCACTTTAAAGCTGGGTTCACAAACAAAAACACGTTTTCATGTTGGTGTGCTTCGGTGTCATTCATTCCTAATGGCACTCAACGCACCTTACCAAAAAGGTCAGTTTTAAAGTAGAATTCATGCCTAACACTAACAGCCCCAGAAGATTTGGCTGCTCAATGACCAGGCCACTTTTTGCGACACGGCACTGCGTCACTTTACCTGACAATTGCGCGGTCATACAACACTGTACCCAAACAAAGTTCACGTCCTTTTTTCCCCACAAATAGAGCTTTCTTTTGGTCGTATTTGATCACCTCTGCGGTTTTTATTTTTTGCGCTATAAACAAAAGAAGAGCGACATTTTTGAAAAAAACACAATATCTTTTATTTTTTTGCTATAATAAATATCCCACATTTTTTTTTTTAAAACAATTTTTTTCCTCAGTTTAGGCCGATATGTATTCTTCTACATATTTTTGGTAAAAAAAAAAAAAATTGCAATAAGCGTATATTGATTGGCTTGATTATAGCGTCTACAAAATAGGGGATAGATTTATGGCATTTTTATTATTATTATTTTTTTTACTAGTAATGGTGGAGATCTGCAACTTTTATCGAAACTGCGATATTGCGGCGGACAAATTGGACACATTTTTGGGACCATTTTTATAGCAAAATGCTATAAAATGCACTGATTACCGTATATAGTTAAAACTAGAAGGCGATCAAGGGGTTAACTGTGTTCTAACTGTAGGGGGGGATGGGACTGTCTAGGACAGTGGTTCTCAACCTGGGGGTCGAATGTCGATTTGCCAGGGGTCACCGAATCCTGGGCTGTTCCTGAAGCCTGCACCTCTCTCCCAGCCTTTTCGCAGCCGTCCATTCAGTTCACGGCATTGCTGGGGGGCAGAGACTAGAGGTCAGCTGATGGGTGAGGAATGTGACGTGGGAGGGGCTGAAGGAGACCCTATCTCCCGATTTCTGCATAGGTGTCACTGCTATGAGACACCACAGAGATGGAGACACATTAAAGGCGGAGACACAGTGAGTAACACAACCTGTGATTATAGATGCCATTAAAATTCCCCACTACAGTTCTCAGATCAGCAGATGACCTTGATCAAGAGCACCTAAGTTGGTTGATCAGAACTCCCACCAATGCTGCCACTCATCTCACCCCCCATCAGCACTGCCACTCATCCCATTCCCCACCAAGGAGTAAGAGAAGGAACAAAAATAGAGAATACATGGAAGGGAGAGGAAAAGAGGGGGAGGAACAAAGAAAAAGGGAGAGAAAAAATAAGAGAAAGAACACGAATGATGGCTAGAAAGAGAGACGAGGGGGAAAAAAGACATTAGGATAGAGAGATAAAAGGGAAAGAAAAGAGAACAAAAAGAAAGAGTGGTACATCCTAAAATGTACCATAAGGGGTTTTAATACTGTACTAGTGGAAGGGACTCAGGGAGCGCTAAATGTCTGTGGGTTAGGGGCGCAAATTACTTGTCTTGAGTGCTGACACCCCATGCTACGAAAATAATTTTACTGTTAGGGGTCCCCACAACTTGGGAAATTTTATCAAGGGGTCACGGCACTAGGAAGGTTGAGAACCACTGGTCTAGGAGGAGAGAGAGAGATCGGAGTTCATACTTAGTATGAACACACGATCTGTCTCCTCTCCCCTGAGAGAACCGGGATTTGTGTGTTTACACGGTATGGACTCAAGAAGGTAAGTTGGGAGAAGAGATCGGAATGGACGGACCAGTGTGTGATATATATCAGCAGTAAATAGAAGCAGCAGCCTTGTGTGATTCCCATCCCCCAATATTATATCAGCCTGAAAATATAATATATACAAAAGCAGCAGTCTTGTGTGATCTCCAATATTTTATATCAGTGATCAGTATGTATTATATTTACTGCCGACCGCAAAAATTGTTAAATCTTTTCAGGTGTGCTGCGAAAATATTTAGATCTTTTTGGTGCGCCGCAGGATAAAAAAAGTTTGAGAAACACTGCTTTAGAACATTCGTCCGATTTTCTAACAGCACTAGGCTTTAGATCAGGAGTAGGCAACCTGGGGCCCTCCAGCTGTTGCAGAACTACAAGTCCCATCATGCCTCTGGGAGTCATTGTAACTGCCAGCCTTGAAATGCCTCATGGGAAATGTAGTTCCACAACAGTTGAAGGGCCCCAGGTTGCCTACCCCTGCTTTAGATCATTCATCCAATTTTCTTACAGCTTAAAGAGGAACTGCAGTCCGCTCACATAATTTGTAATAAAAACATTTTTGCCGTTCTGAAGCTTCCCTCCAACCACTTTGTATATTATTTTATATATACTGTGATTCTGTACTTGCCAAATATGCTGCAGAAATCTTTCTCCACTGAGTCTGGCTGCAGCCATTTTAACTGAGACACAATGTACAGGGATAGGGACAATTGTAGACACTCACCCACACTCACTCAGGTTGAACTGGATGGACTGGTGTCTTTATTCAACCTTACTAACTATGTAACTGTGGGCAGCTGAAGCTGCTGCCTGTCCACTTCCTGGATTTACACAGACACACCTCCAGCTCTGCAGCTCTCATTGACCCTCTTATGACTCATCCCTCCCTCCCTTCCTGGCAAACCCTCACGAGAGTGAGGGAGAGCGCTGTGCATGATGTCATAATTCTAGGCTAATGACCAGACAAGAAAAAGGAAGTGGGCTGTATAAGGTATTTACTGGCAGAAAAAAAATGTTTTACTACCCAAAATTAAAACAACAACAAGGGCAGAAGATTTAATAGATGGAAAGATGAAAAAATGACTGAGAGGTCCACTTTAAGGGCTCGTACACACTATAAGAAAATCAGGCGAGAATTTCCGTCCAAAGAACTTTCGTACGTTTTTCGTATAGTGTGTACACAACTTTCAACAGCCGATTCTGACTTTTTGTATGAAAATTCCCAAAGGGAGAGACTCCGAAATTTTTATGTGTACCATTTTTGTACGATTTTTGTAAAAGAAAGAATTTCCGTTCATCGGTTCCGATTTGCTGTGAAACAAGGAAAATCAGACGATCGTTCCCCTGATTTTCTTATAGTGTGTACCCCCACATTAGGCTTTAGACTGTGCACATCTATGGAGGAATATGAGCAAAACTGCACCAGAGCAATCACTATCATCCATGTCACCTTTATTATCTATCATGTGAGTATTCACACAATCACTACTGATGATTTGAGAATTGCTGATACAGTAGAATCAGGAAACGATCAGCTGAACTTAGTGATTACACAATACAAATGAAAAAAAAAAAACAAGACGCAAACTACTAATCCAGACACGGGTGGAAGGAAACTGCTGAAAATCATTCTATGGTATAAAACAACATAATAGAGAAATGTATAGAGATGTATAGAAGTATAAAGTCAGCTCATGGATACTATAGTCAGATTCCTACCTTATTATATCAGATTAATAATAAATCCAGGAGAAGACTTTAGGAGTGAGTGTGTCGGCTCTGCTCGTAGTTTGCACTCTTCTATAGTAACAAAGCTTGGAAGGAGCCCCAGGTGACTCCCGACTCCCAGCAAGCTGTTGCTATGGATACTGATGCTTCCTACAACTGTCTACACCTAAAGCCAAGCCAGCGACTGCTCTGATTACCCCATGCATTGCACTCCACCCTGGCAGTACTTAGGTATTCTATAGCAGAGACTGTAGATTACAAAACTAGTAATACTACATACAAATCAGCAACAAAAACTTGCAGCATTGCAGTAAGCACCAATAAAAAAAAACAACTGTCCACAAAACATCCATTAGACTTTTCTTCAACATATCTTTCATTTTTTACATTTTTTTTTTTTGCAAGCCTTCAAATGACCATTAGCATTAACCACTTGCTGGCCAGGCTTTTTCTGGCACCTTTTGTTTAAATCAATATTTTTATTTTTTTTGCTAGAAAATGGATTAGAAGCCACAAACATTATATATTTTATTTTAGCAGACACTGGTGAATAAAATGGAGATCATTGCCATTTTTTTTTATGTCACGCAGTATTTGTGCAGCAGTTTCAAGTGCAATTTTTGGGGAAAAAATACATTTTAATGAATTTAAAAAAAAACAAACCAAAAAAACATATTTTATTTTAGCAGAGACCTTGGGGAATAAAATGGAGATCATTCCAATTTTTATGTCACACTGTATTTGCGCAGCAGTTTCAAGTGTAATTTTTTGGGAAAAAATACATTTTAATGAATTAAAAAACAAAAAAAACAAACAACATATTTTAGCAGAGACCCCTTGGAATAAAATGGAGATCATTGCAATTTTTTATGTCACACAATATTTGCGCAGCAGTTTGAAGTGCAATTTTTTGGGGAAAAAAATACATTTTAATTAATTAAAAAAAATACACAATATATTTTATTTTAGCAGAGACCCTGGGGAATAAAATGGAGATCATTTTAATTTTTTATGTCACACGGTATTTGCGCAGCAGTTTCAAGTGCAATTTGTTTGGGAAAAAATAAATTTTAATTATTTTAAAAAAATATATATATAAACTTTATTTTAGCAGAGACCTTGGGGAATAAAATGGAGATCATTGCAATTTTTACGTCACACGGTATTTGCGCAGCAGTTTCAAATGCAATTATTTGGGAAAAAATAAATTTTAATGAATTTAAAAGAAAAAAAAAAACAACATATTTTATTTTAGCAGAGACCCTGGGGAATAAAATGGAGATCATTGCAATTTTTATGTCACGCAGTATTTGTGCAGCAGTTTCAAGTGCAATTTTTTGGGAAAAAATACATTTGAATGAATTAAAAACAAACCATATACCCCAATTATTTGTTAAAATGTGAAAGATGATGTTACACCGAGTAAATACCGTATTTATCGGCGTATAACACGCACCGGCGTATAACACGCACCTCAATTTAGGAGGGAATTTTAAGGAAAAAAAACTTTTAGGAGGGAAGTTGAAGGGAAAAAAACTTACATTTAAATGCCCATCATTGCAGCCTTCTCAGTGCAGCCTTGTCAGTGCAGCCTTGTCAGTGCAGCCTTGTCAGTGCAGCCTTGTCAGTGCAGCCTTGTCAGTGCAGCCTTGCCCCAGTCCAGCCTTGTCAGTGCAGCCATGTCAGTGCAGCCATGTCAGTGCAGCCATGTCAGTGCAGCCTTGCCAGTGCAGCCTTGCCAGTGCAGCCATGTCAGTGCAGCCTTGCCAGTGCAGCCTTGCTAGTGCAGCCTTGCTAGTGCAGCCATGTCAGTGCAGCCATGTCAGTGCAGCCTTGCTAGTGCAGCCTTGCTAGTGCAGCCATGTCAGTGCAGCCTTCCCCAGTGTCCAGTCCAGCCTTGCCCCAGTCCAGCCTTGCCCCAGTCCAGCCTTGCTGAAGCCTGTGAGCTTCAAAATCGCCGACCGCGATTTGAAAATGGCGCCGCCGGCGCCGAAATACACAGAGCCGCTCCTCGGCTCTTCTCGGCGGCTCTCGTTTACTTTCGGTTTCACTCGGACGGTGAGCGGAGCTATCCGAAACTAGCCGAGTATACTCGGCTAGGTTCGGGCGGCGCTCGAGTGAAAACGAAAGCCGCCGAGAAGAGCCGAGGACCGGCACTGCGTATTTCGGCGCCGGCGGCGCCATTTTCAAATCGCGGTCAGTGATTTTTAAATTCTGACAGCTCGGATCGCAGGGGATCGGCGTATAACACGCACCCGCGATTTTCCCCTGATTTTAAGGGGAAAAAAGTGCGTGTTATACGCCGATAAATACGGTAGATACCTAACATGTCACACTTTAAAATTGTATACACTTGTGGAATAGCGACAAACGACGTTACTTAAAAATCCCCATAGGCAACATTTTAAACTCTTTTACAGGTTACCTGTTTTGAGTTTACAGAGGGAGTCTGGCACTAGAATTATTGCTCTCGCTCTAACGTTCGCAGTGATACCTCACATGTGTGGTGCAAATACCATTTACATATGCATGCGCAACTTGCGTATGCATTCGCTTCTGAGGGATGAGGATGCTTTAAAAATTTTTTCTTATTTATTTTACTTTTTTATGTTTACACTGTCCCTTTGTGTTATTTTATTTCTTTTGATCACTATTATTCCTATAAACATCCCTTGGTATACAAATAAGGATGACAGGTCCTCTTTATGGAGAGATCTGGGGTCAAAGAGACACCAAATTTCTTCTTTACCTTTTTAAAAGCAAAAAACCAATCCAATCCCTTGGCCCCCTTAATGACCAGGCCATTTTTTGCGATATGGCACTGCGTCACTTTAACTAACACTGCGAGGTTTTACCCAAACAAAATTTATATCCTTTTTTTTCCCCACATATTGTTTTCTTTTGGTGGGATTTGATCACCTCTGCGGTTTTTATTTTTTGGGCTATAAACAAAAAAAAAAAGAGCGCCAATTTAAAAAAAAAAAAAAAAAAAAACCACAAATTTTTGTACTTTTTTCTATAAGTATCCAAAAAAATAAATAATTTTTTTCCCTCAATTTAGGCCGATATGTATTCTTTAACATATTTTTGGTAAAAAAAAAAAAAAAAAAAAAAATCGCAATAAGCGTACATTGATTAGTTTGTGCAAAAGTTATAGCGTCTACAAAACAGAAGATATATATTTATGACTTTTTTATTATTATTTTTTTTCTTTCACTAGTAATGGCAGCGATTTGCGATTTTTATCATGGCCACGACATTGCGGCGGACACTTCTTTGGGACCAGTGACATTTATACAGCGGTCAGAGCTAAAAATAGCCACTGATTACTGTATAAATGTCACTGGCAGGGAAGGGGTTACCACTAGGGGGCGATCAAGGGGTTAAGTGTTTCCTCACCGTGTGTTCTAACTGTGGGGGGATGGGACTGACTGGGGGGAGGAGACGTATTGCTGTTCCTGCTTAGTAGGAACACACGATCTGTCTCTACTCCCCTGAGAGAACGGGGATCTGTGTGTTTACACACACGGATCCCGGTTCTGGCTCTGTCAGGAGCGATCGCAGGTGCCACGCGCATCGGCTCCGGGGACACGCTGCGGGCGCGCGCCTGCCATATCGATTTAAAGAGTCGACGTACAATGATGGCGATTTGCGCACCCGTGCCAACTGAGTTGGCACGGGTGCGCGAATCGCCATCATTGTACGTCAGCTCTTTCAATCAATATGGCAGGCGCACACTCCCGGTGCTGGTTGGCAAGTAGTTAAAAAAAAAAAAAATTATTTACTTCCAGCCTTGACCGGAAGTGATGTCATGACGTTGCTCTGGTCCTCCAAGGCCGTAGAGTTGATCAAAGAGTATCTATATTTTGATGGCCTATGGGAGCAGCCGGCCGCAATTCAATTTTGGAACGAATGTAAATACTCCAATGAAAACCACATTCATTGTTAAGTTGACCTCTTCTGGGTTCATGTGTCACAGGGAAGATCAGGGAACAGAGTTTCCAAGCATCCTCTTCACCCTCCATACTTATGCCCATCTCATTTCCTGGTTGGAGGGCATCCAGCCTCATCTAGCTCTCTCCTCCCCAGCCTAACTGTCCCTGGCCTGCCCCTTTCATTTACTGGATTACATTTCTTTCAGGGCCGGTTCACACCATAGAAACGCAGTCTGGATGCGTTCCAGGTGCTTTTCTGCATGCGCGTTTTTGATGTGTTTTTGGTGTGTTTTTGATGCAGTCCAGTGCTCCCCCCCCCCCTCTTTTTTCTTAACCACTTGCCTACCTGGCACGAACACCGTCTTCCTGCCCAAGCCATTTTTTCAGCTTTCAGCGCTGTCGCACTTTGAATGACAATTGCGCGGTCATACTACACTGTACCCAAACAAAGTTTTTATCATTTTTTTCACACAAATAGAGCTTTCTTTTGCCGGTATGTAATCACTGCTGGGGTTTTTATTTTTTACAAAAAAAAAAAAAGACCAAAAATTTTGAAAAAGAATAGTTTTTTTACTTTTTTTTGTCAGTAAATTTTGTAACTAAGTAAATTTTCGCCTTCACTGATGTGCGCTGATGAGGCAGAACTGATGAGCACTGATGGGCTGAACTGGTGGGCACTGATGAGGTGGCACTTATGGGCACTGATGAGGTGGCACTGATGTGGAGGCACTAATCTGCCGCACTTATGGGCACTGATATGTGGCATTGATGAGCAGTGATAGGCGGCACTAATGAGTGCTGTTAGGTGGCACTGATGGGCACTAATAGGCGACACTGGTGGGCACTGATAGGCGGCAGTGGCGGGCACTGGGAGGCGGCACTGGTGGGCACGGATAGGCGGTACAGATGGGCACTGATGGGTGGCACTGATGGGCAATGATGGGCAGCACTGATAGGCGGCACTAATTGCCAGCGATGACTGGCATGGCTAATGGGTACTGATTTGTGGCACTTGTGGGCACTGATTGCTGCCACTGGTGGGCTCTGATCACTGGCATCAGTGGGCACTGTATGCTGGCATTGGTGGGCATGGTATTTTTACACTTTATTTATATATTGTAATCAGGGCATGTTCTCCCTGCGTGTTTACACATACACTTCCGTGTTCTGCCTCTCATGCCTGCGATCGCGACCGTCGGCCATGAGCATCGGCACCCCTGCTGTGCAGCGGACGCGCCTGCTATCCCGATTCCACAAGCCGACGTATTGCTAGGACGGCCCGCGGGATCGTGCCAACCTGCCGCAGTAAAATGACGGTGGCTGGTCGGCAAGCTCTTAAAGCGAAATTCCGCCCACCCCCATGAAAAAAATTAAAAGTCAGCAGCTACAAATACTGCAGCTGCTGACTTTTGTTATAAGGACACTTACCTGTCCAGAGATCCCGTTATGTCGGCACCCTAGGCGATTTTCAGATCAGCTGTTGGGTGCAGCCGCCATTCCTGGTAAGGGAAACCAGCAGTGAAGCATTTTGGCTTCACAGCCGGTTCTTTACTGCGCATGCGTGAAGTGTGCTACGCTTTCTGATTGGCCCGCGGGGGAAGGAGGAGGAGGGAGATAAGCTTCCTTGGGACAGCGCCATCTCTGGCAGCGGGGAAGGGCACATGTCAAAAACAGGTCCCTGTTCCTCTCCCCCCCCCCCCCCCAAAAGGTGCCAAATGTGGGAGGAGACAGATAAGCGGAAGTTCCACTTTTGGGTGTGACTCCGCTTAAATTAAGCTTTGTCAAAAAAAAAAACCTTGAATTTGTTTCTATGCAGAGTTGCCACCTCATCCCTTTAAACCCAAACACATATGAATTACACAGGTTCTGGGGCTAATTGAATACAGGTAAGGCACTAAGTGAGTTTAATTACCACCTTAATCAGCCCCAGAACCTGTGTAATTAATATGTGTTTGGGTTTAAAGGGATGAGGTGGCAACCCTAGTTGCACCTGATTTTGCACTCTCCAGTTTTTAACAAATCAACCCTAAAATAACAGAGAAAACATGCAGTAATTGTCAGTATCAATCCATTGTGAGCTACTGCTTTATTCTTACCATAGGCGGCGCCATCTTCTCCCCGTACCCCCATATAATTCCCTCCTCCTCCTCCTCACTCTGTATACCCCATTAGACCCAGCATCGAGCGTGCTTCTTCCGGGACACGCCCACATAGCATTTTCATTGGTAGATTTGAATCGCATATCCCGTAAGGCGGCACGCTGATTGGCCGGAAAAGAACGGCGCTGAATGTTATTGGCTGCCGAGGGGTCTCCTAGCAACGCACCGACTCGCGCCGTGTTTCCGTCAGAAGCCGCGCTGCAGGAATACGAGACACGTGATTGCGCTAGGGCCGGTCATGTGATAGAAGGGAGTCAGGTCACATGGCCGTGATGTCATCCAGGTCCTTCTCCTGTAGTGTGACTGCAGCAGGTCCTACAGAGGGTCTGTGGGGAGAGTTCAGCTACCATGTCCTCCTACCGGGACTGGGACACTCTGGAGGCCCTGAAGAACTCTCCGAAGGGGAGGCTCCGCTACAACCAGCAATGTACTCCAGAGGAGGAGGTGAGGAGAGGCGGGAACTAAGCTCATCTGTCATCTTCCGAACTTCATTAGATGGCAGCATGCCATGACCAGCTCTCTGCCCCCTTCTTCATAGGTCTGCCTAGCAATCACCCCTCCTGTCTATAAGAAAGTCTATAACTTGGTGTCTTTAGTTTCTGGGAGCTGGAAGGGTTAAATCCCCTAGAAGATTCATTATTCCCTTCACTTCCTGCCTTGGTGACACAACAGGAAATGAGAAGAAATTAAAGGTAGTGAGGGGAACTCCAATCCACAGCAACATGTGTCCCCATTGGATGATTCCCCTCACCCCTTGTGATCGTGACAATTGCTGAAGTTGGCTCCTTATTTCCAGCTTCTTGTTCAGGTTGGATCTTTATTCACAAAGGTGATTATTTACTAAACGATCATCTGCAAAGTTTATAATAAAATTCTGAACTTTAGCAACAATTCTGTCTCCCTAACTGCCATGTATTTAATGGGGTAATTCTGAATAAATAACTTTTTCTATATGAGAACCATCTTGGCTCACCCAGATGTGACTTATTTTCATATAATTGGGCATCCCTCTATTAAAGTTCAATTTAACCCGAGCCAAGTGATATAAAATATGGCACCAAACGGGGCACCATGACAGCCAATTTGGCTCGAGCCAAATTGAACTCTTCTATAGAGTAGGATGCCCAATGAGTATAAAACAAGTGGAATTTGGGTGAGCCAAGATGGTTTTCATATAGGAATAACTTAGAGCTGCACGATTCTGGCCAAAATGAGAATCACGATTTTTTTTATTTTTTTTTCGCTTCGAATAAAAAGATCAATTCTCTCGCGGCGTAAAATCTTTCACATTATACAAAAAAAATTGGGTTAACTTTACTGTTTTTTTGATTTTTTTTTAATTAAAGTGTAATTTTTTTTTTTTTTCCCAAAAAACTGCATTTGAACGACTGCTGCGCAAATACAGTGTGACATACAATATTGCACCAACAACCACCATTTTATTCTCTAGGGTCTCTACTATGTTTGGGGTTTCTAAGTAATTTTCTAGCAAAAAAAAAAAAAATGATTTTAACTTGAAACCAACAAATGTCAGAAAAAGTTTAGTGTTTAAGTGGTTAAACTTCCATCATTTATACACCAAGTTTATTCCTTTTGATCTAAGAGCCCTTTCACACTGGGGCAGGGGGGTGGCGTCGGCGGTAAAACGCCGCTATTATTAGTGGCGTTTTACCCCCCGCTAGCGGCCGAGAAGGGGTTAAATACCACCGCAAAGCGCCTCTGCAGAGGCGCATTGCCGGCGGTATAGCCGCGCCGTCCCATTGATTTCAATGGGCAGGAGCGGTATACACACCTCTCCTTCACCGCTCCGAAGATGCTGCTGGCAGGACTTTTTTTACCGTCCTGCCAGCGCATCGCTCCAGTGTGAAAGCCCTCGGGGCTTTCACACTGGATACACAGCAGCGGCACTTTCGGGTCGGTTTGCAGGCGCTATTATTAGCGCAATAGCGCCTGCTCTTAAGGACAAATCGTTACAATGCTTATACTTAAAGTGGTGTTCCGGCTGAAATTATACTCTTTAAATAAAAATACCCCTATAATACACAAGCTTAATGTATTCTAGTAAAGTTAGTCTGTAAACTAAGGTCTGTTTTGTTAGTTTATAGCAGTAGTTTGTTATTTTATAAACTTACAGCAGGCTGTGGCCATCTTAAGTGTGGGCATCTGAAGCCAGACTGTATTTCTTCCTGGATCTCATCCTTGCAGATCTTGCACATGCTCAGTGCAGCACAAGCAGTGTAATAGGTTTCAGGTCAGGTTTCCATAGCAACGGCAGTGTCAGAGGAAGTTGCCACCCCTTCCCAGAAGGCATTGCAAACAGGAAATGATGCGATGGGCCACGGCCAGGGAGGAGGAAGTGAAAAATGAATACAGCAGATATACAGTAGGTGCTGAGAAATATAAAACTATCCAATTTGTTTACAGTGCACAGTTTAGTGAGGGATGCTGAAGAGTTGTAAAAGTGGGTGGAACTCCACTTTAAGTTCCACTGCTAAAGAATGTGATTCTTGGCAGACTGACGTTTTTGTTTTTTTTTTGTTTTTCGTCTTTTGACAGCTTTAGCAGAGCAGAGAGAATTCTCTGCATAGAAAGAATCCGGAAATACTTTGTCAAGATCGCAAAGGGGAAAAAAATTGCGATAACTATTAATCGTGCAGCTCTAGCATAGTTTGGCTTCTTATTCAGAATTTCCCATTGAAATGCATGGCTGTCAGGGTGACAATGTTTATGGTTTGTATCACTTGGCTCGGGCCAAATTGAACCTTAACTAATAGAGGGATGCCAAAATATATGAAAACAAGTGGAATTTGGGTGAGCCAAGATGGTTTTCACATAGAAAAAGTTATTTATTCAGAATTACCTATTTAAATACATGGCAGTTAGGGAAACAGAATTGTTGTTTAAAGTTCACAATTTTATTTATAAACTTTGCAGATGATTGTTTAGTAAATAATCACCTTTGTGAATGAGGCCTCATGCACACGGACGTTTTTACAGCCGCTTTTTCCCTTAACGTCTTTCAGGACAGCACCTTGAGAGCGTGGCTCCACCCACTTGACAGGAAACACACCTCCACCAAACTTTAAAAGGAGGCTCCTTCCCACTTATCATCAGTTTATGTGTTTCCTCCGGCGGGAACACATGTGGGAGTTTGGAGCTCTCAAGGTTCTGTCCTGAGAGAACAGGCTCCCTACTCCACTATTTTTACCTCAGGAGAGCCGATTCCTCCCATTTTCCACAGGCTTACGGGTGCCGGGTGGATGGGCTCCTTCTCCCTCGTCAGTGCTCGGGGAGAGCCAGGACTGCTCCGGGTATTGCTGCTCCCAGGCAGGGGCGTCAGGCATGTCAGGCATTTCTGTTTGGTTTTTTCTTGCCTGCACATGTTTTTTCCCTGACGCCGCCGCCATCTTGGGAAGGGCAGTCAGAGGACTGCATCCCCTGGATGTGAGGTATCCGGAAGTGGGGCGGCATCCATGGAGCAGGCGCCAGGCGTCATTTCCGCCGGAAGCGCAGGGGGAGGAGGGAGGAATAGGTCTGGTGCCTATTTATTGCTGGTTCCGGTCCGGCGCACAGGTGCTATTGGAGTCCGGAACCGGCGTTTTCGCCACAGGCATCACGCTGCTGCCTCAGCATGGATTCAGGAACCGCAGCGAGTGGAACAGGCACAGGCACCAGCAAGGCCCAGGTAAGGAGCAGACTGTAGTTTCTGCTCAGCTTTACTGTGGGGTCTCTCTCTAGCCCTCTTCTCTCTAAATGTTAGTGAAGTTTGAGGGTATTTTTTCCCCCTGGTGGCGGAGGGGCCTGTCAGGGCACATGAGTCTGATAGCTTTTCTCACTGTGCACCTGTGGTGAGCAACCTCAGGCTGACTCTAAAAGATGGTTTGTCTTTTTTCTCTCTCTTTTTTCCCTTATCATGGCAGGCCAAGAGCTCTGACCCTGGGATTAGAAAGAAATGTCCTTCATGCAAAATTAAGTTAAATGAAGGCTGGAAAAAGGCTTTATGTCAAGCATGTATTGACTCCTTGGTGAGGGAAGAAACCACTTCCGCATGCAGTGATCTAATTGCATCTGCCAAAAAGGAATTGGATGCTACCATTCAATCCTTCAGATCCTCACTCACCTATCCATCTGCAAGTCAACCCACTACCTCACAGTCCTCTCAAGGCTCACTGTTAGTCCCGGCAGTAGAGGCGGAAATGGGTCCTCTGAACCGGGAAGGGCTTTCCCCATCCCATTCTAATGAATCGAATGAGGATAGTGATGAGCTGGAAAATATGTCTTCCAAGTATAAATTGTCTTTGGATCAGGTGGATGGCCTTTTAAAGGCTATTTATGCTACTCTAGGCCTTGAGGAAGAGCATAAAGAGATGTCTTTACATGACAAGATGTATGCAGGACTTAGTGAGTCTAAGTCCCGTACCTTTCCAGTCCATGCAGTGATTTCTGAAACAATCAGAAAAGAATGGGCTGACCCTGATAGGAAACCATTTTTCTCTAGGGCTCATAAGAGAAGGTTCCCTTTTGATGAAGACCCAGCAGCTCTTTGGAATAAGGTTTCAAAACTTGATGCAGCCTTTTCTCAAGTGTCAAGATCTACTGATCTAGCATTTGAGGATATGGGGATCTTAAAAGACCCCATGGATAAAAAAATGGATCAACAGCTCAAGCGGACTTGGCAATCCATTATGGGCAACCTTAAGCCAGCAATGGCAACTACTTGCATCTCCAGGAACTTGGAGTATTGGGTAAATCAGCTTAAAGCTCATATAATAGCAGATTCCCCTAAGCAAGAAATCCTTGACTCCTTTTCTACCCTCTCAGCAGCCGTAGCCTATGTCTCTGATGCCTCAGCAGAGTGTATCAGGATGACAGCTAAGGCGGCAGCCCTTGCTAATTCGGTTAGACGGGCTTTATGGCTAAAGACTTGGCAAGGGGACACAGCATCTAAAAACAAATTATGCGGGGTCCCTTTTCTAGGAGACTTACTGTTCGGCCCTGATTTGGATTCAGTTCTGGACAGGACTGCAGATAAAAAGAAATCTTTTCCTGTCAAAAAGAAGAAACAACCAGTCAAACGGTTTTTTCGTCCTCAAAGGGCTCAGGAACAGAACAAGTCTCAAGAGAAAAAGAAAAGCTGGTCAGGGCAGAGGGGTAAGGGCAGAGGAAATGTCCTTTTCCATCCTCCTGCGTCAGCCAGCAAGACGCAATGACAGTCGGTTACAGGTAGGGGGAAGACTACAAGACTTTCTCCCCTATTGGGCAAGCATAACAGAAAACCAGTACATTCTGAATATGCTAGCCCAGGGTTACAATATAGAATTTTCAGATCTCCCCCTAGAAAGGTACTTGGTGACAAATCTTCCAAGAGATGTAACAAAATCCCTGGCAATGAAGAGCCTATTAAAGGATCTGATAAGTCAGGGGGTTATGACTTACATCCCACAGGGGGAGCTTTATCAGGGATTTTATTCCCGTATATTCCTGATAAAGAAACCATCCGGAGATTTTCGGTTAATACTAAACCTGAAACCGCTGAACAGATCAGTCCAATACAAAAGGTTTCGTATGGACTCCATCTTCACGGTCAAGAATCTATTGACGAGGGAATGCTTTATGGCATCAATAGACCTTCGAGATGCCTATCTGCATATCCCTATAGCCCCGCAGTCCCAAAGATTCCTAAGATTGGCGATAAATTTGGGAAAAGAGGTTCTGCACTTGCAATTCAGGGCCCTCCCCTTTGGCCTGTCTTCTGCCCCACGAATATTCACAAAAATAATGGCAGAAGCGCTTGCACCTCTTCGCATGCAGGGGATTGCGGTAATTCCGTACTTGGACGACCTACTCCTTTTTGCCCCCTCCAGGGAAAGACTGCTAGACAACCTCGGAAAGACCCGAGGTCATCTAGAAACCCTGGGTTGGATCATAAATATGCAGAAGTCAAATTTCGTTCCAGCCCAGAAAATACTATTCCTGGGGTATCAGATCTGTTCAAGGGAACAAAAGATTTTTCTCCCAGAAGAGAAGAAGGGGAAAGTCCTGAAGGTGGTAGCGTCCTTGCAGGCAAGCCAGCAATTATCAGTCCGACAAGTGATGTCATCCCTAGGAACCCTAACCGCAACCATACCAGCCATTCAATGGGCAAGGTTACATTTCAGGCCTCTCCAGAGCTTTCTCCTGAGAATATGGAATCACAGGTCAGAATCTCTGGAAGCAAAGGTAAAGATACCCACCAAAGTCAAGAGATCACTTTGGTGGTGGAGAAGACAGGAGAATCTGTCAGAAGGCCTGCTCTGGTCATTTCCAATAGAAAAAGTGGTAACGACAGATGCCAGTGTATGGGGTTGGGGAGCTCACTTAGACCAAGACTTCGCGCAAGGAATGTGGTCTCGGACAGAGGCAAAGAGGTCCTCAAATTGGAGGGAACTAAAGGCAGTCGCCTTAGCTTTAGATGCCTTCTCTCCTATCCTTCAAGGTTCTCATGTCCGGGTCCTCTCAGACAACGCCACTACCATAGCCTACCTAAACAAACAGGGGGGTACAAGAAGCAAAACACTTCAGTTGCTAGCTTCAAAAATCCTGGTTTGGGCAGAAAAGCATGTTCGGTCCTTATCAGCAGTCCACCTCAAAGGCACCTTAAATGTAGTGGCAGATTATCTAAGCAGAAGGCGGATTCAGGAGTCAGAATGGAGCCTGAATCAGGAAATCTTTGCAATGATTACCAGGGCCTGGGGTCAACCGCAAATAGACCTATTTGCGTCACAGGAAAATACACAACTCCCAGTATTTTTCTCTATTCACAGAAACGACAAGGCCCAGGGGACAGATGCGTTAATCCAGCCCTGGAACTTCCATCTGGGTTACGCATTTCCTCCTTTCCAACTTATCCCGTTGGTGTTAAGGAAGATACAGAGGGAGAAGGTGGCAGTAATCCTAATTACTCCATTTTGGCCAAAGAGGGCATGGTTTTCCACCATCCTACAGATGGCAGTCAAACCATTTTGGCGGCTGCCTCTCCGGCAGGACCTGCTCCTACAGGGTCCAATACAGCATCCGGGAGTGGCCAGTCTAAGCCTCACGGCTTGGTTTCTGAGGAGCAGTTGTTAAGAAACAAGGGTCTGTCACAACCCTTGGTAACTACCTTACTTTCCAGTAGGAAAATAGTGACCAGAAAAATCTATGCTAAATATTGGAAGGTCTTCAACTCTTTTTGTCATTTGACTAAGAGAAAAGTAAAAAATTTAGTGTCAATTTTGGAATTTCTTCAAGAGGGGGCAGACAAGGGATTGTCAGTCAGCACCCTTAAAGTTCAAGTAGCTGCTTTGGGAGTATTTCTAGAAAGACCAATCTCTTCTGAGCCCTTGGTTATAAGATTTTTCAAGGCACTTACCAGATCTAGACCAGCTCCGGCTAAGCACTTTCCCAATTGGGATCTATCTGTGGTCCTGCAAGCCCTTACAAAGGAACCTTTTGAACCACTACAAGGAATCTCTCTAAGGAATCTTACTCTTAAGACCTTGTTCTTAGTTGCAATAACGTCAGCAAGGAGAATTGGGGAGCTGCACGCCCTATCTGTTAAGAGACCCTTTTTAACTATCTACACAGATAGGATTGTACTTAAAACCGATCCGGGTTTTTTGCCAAAGGTAGCGTCAGCACACAATAGGTCGCAGGAGATCATCCTGCCAACCTTTTGCTCTAACCCTTCGGGGGAAAAAGAAGGCAAATTCCACAATTTGGATGTAAGAAGGACCTTATTACAGTATCTGGAGGTAACAAGTAACTTTAGATCCTCGGATTCTCTATTTATACTTTTTTCGGGTAAAAAGAAGGGCCAACAAGCTTCTAAGGGGTCTATAGCTAGATGGCTTAAATCAGCTATTCTAGCAGCATACTCTCAGTCGGGGCTCTCTCCTCCGCTGGGAATTAAAGCGCATTCTACCAGGGCTCAGGCCACTACATGGGCAGAAATGGCTGGTGCCACCCCAGATCAGATTTGTAGGGCGGCTACGTGGTCAAGTTACCTTACGTTTGTCCGTCATTACAGGCTGGATCTTCTGTCAGCCAGTGAACAGGCTTTTGGCAGAAAGGTCTTGCAGCCTGTGGTCCCTCCCTAAGTGGGTAAGTCTCTGTTATCCTCTCAAGGTGCTGTCCTGAAAGACGTTAAGGGAAAAATCAAGTTAGACTTACCGGTAACTTGTTTTCCAGGAGTCTTTCAGGACAGCAGCAACCCGCCCTTATTGTATTAAATTACTATGCTGTGACTAACCATATTCTGATTATGTGTTCCAGCTTGGGCCGGAGGTTCTCTACTACTACTGATGATAAGTGGGAAGGAGCCTCCTTTTAAAGTTTGGTGGAGGTGTGTTTCCTGTCAAGTGGGTGGAGCCACGCTCTCAAGGTGCTGTCCTGAAAGACTCCTGGAAAACAAGTTACCGGTAAGTCTAACTTGATTTTTTGAGCGATTTTTTTTTTTTTTTTTTTTTTTTTTTTTTTTTTTTTTTTTTTTTGCAGCTTAAAAAGGCCTGTCTATGTTAGTCTATGGCTTCATGCCCACTTAGGCGTTTTCAGGGTTCGACAAACCCCAGGCGCCAGAATTAGCGACCTGGCGCCTGGGGCGGCACAGCTGGGGGTATCCTGTCTCCGTGCGGTCTCCGACGCCCTTCCCCCCACCACCACCCCCCCCCCCCGTGCTATCGCGTCGGGCCGCGCCGGCCGGTAATTGAGGCCGCGACTTTGCGGCCTTCTTCGGTCCTTCTGGAATCTGGCGCCATCTTGAGGTGGCCATTGGTATTACAACCAGCGATGCTAATGGAGGCAGTGCTGCGATGCCTGCCTGTTTTCACTGCCTGCCCATCTCCTTCCCAAAGTAGAGAAGGAAGTGATTGCGGGCGTCATTTGGCACCTTTTGCCTCATGGTGAGTGTGGGGATAGCCTTTTTTTTTTTTTTTTTTTTTTTCGTAATAGCTTTTATTTTTATTTATTTTTTTAAAATGAATGTATTATTTGTCATCTCCCTGCTTGGCCCCTTTCACACAGGCTGTCTGATCAGGTTCACCTGTCAGTTTTTCAGGCGGACCTCATTGGACCTTTTGGACCTTTAGACCCCTTTCACACCGAGGGCGTTTTGTAGGCGCTATGGAGTTAAAAATAGTACCTGCAATCCGCCCTCAAACAGCTGCAGCATTGTCTCCAGTGTGAAAGCCCAAGGGCTTTCACACCGGAGCGCTGCACTGGCAGGACGTCAGGAAAAGTCCTGTCAGCAGCTTCTTTGAAGCAGTGAAGGAGTGGTGTGTTTACCGCTCCTCCACCGCTGCTCCCCATTGAAATCAATGGGGCAGCACTGGGATACCGCCAGCAAAACGCCTCTAGTGCGGCGCATTGAGGGCAGTTTTAACCCTTTCTACCCTTTTGCGGCCAAAATGCGCCGCAAATCTGATGGTAAAACGCCGCTATAAATAGCGGCGTTTTACCGCTGACGCTATAGGCGGCTCGGTGTAAAAGGGGTCGTAGAGACCTTTCACACGCGGGGTGGCGTCAGCGGTAAAGCGCCGCTATTTTTAGCGCCGCTTTACCTTCGTTTTAGCGGCGCTATTCGCTATTTTAAGATTGGTTAACTTTCATATTGAAAATAAAGCTTTGTCGGTCGTTAAAAAAACCTGGCTCCTAATTTTTTTTACCTGGCTCCTAGATTCCAAACAAATTTGTCAAGCCCTGGGCATTTTTGAGCTGCAAATGGTATAGGCGTTTTTAAGCTGTAAAAAAAAACCCCCCAGGACCAGTGGGTTCTGAGAGACGTTTTTCAGCTGTAAAAACGCTCTAACGCTGATAAACGCTCAAAAATGTCACTCAACGGTTTTTAACGTTTTCGATCCATTAAAAAAAAACAAATTTTGAAAATAAAATAAACGCTATTGCAAAAAACGTTGAAAAAAGTTAAAAAAAAAAAAATCACTGCAAAGATACTGGCGTTTTCATGACGTTATTTTAACAGCCTGTATGCATGAGGCCTTAAGATCCAACCTGAATAAGGGGCCACCTTCTGCATCATATTGTGACAACTCCTAAAAATTCCAGATGTCTTCCCAGCTGGGGCACAGCCTACAATAACCCTCGCCCACCATACACCCCAAAACCTAAGGAAATACTTCTGCCTTTACATCCACATTAAAGTGGAACTTTAAAAAATAACTGTCTATATTGTTTAAAATCCAGTAATACATAACCTCACCCTGCTCTGCACATGATCAGTTGCTCTCTATTTTTAGGCACTGTGCTGAATTTGTACAGACAGATCTGCTGACAGCTTTAAAGGATAAGTCCACCCTAACACTAAAATCCCTACATCTACAGACATCCACGATCGAACACTAACCTATCTAGCCCTGTAAAGAAGAAATTATTATACATACCTTTTTTGAAGCCGGTCCGGTCTCCAGCACGCAGATGCTCTGCGGAGGACACAGCCGACCGGCTCAGAAATGAATGGGAAGGGACGTCGCCCATGAGTTACTATGGGGCTTCTGTAGTCAGCTGCCTCCTCTGCACCCACCTACACAGCAAAGCCGCTGACAGCAGAGCGTGGGCCTGGATGGGATCGGCTTCAGAAAAGTATGTATACTCCTACATCTTTACAGGGCTAGATAGGTTAGTGTTGGATCATCGGTGTCTGTAGATGCAGGGATTTTAGTTTTAGGGTGGTAGTAACTTTAAAGTGGAACTACAGGCAAAACCTTGTTTTTATAACCCCTGTCAGGTTTTTTTTTTTTCAGCCATCTATGTCCCATTGGGGAAATTTCCTTTCACTTCCTGTCCCATAGCCAACAGGAAGTAAGAGGAAATCTCTAAAGCGGGGGTCCACCTACATCAACCTAAAAAAAAAAATATTAAAAGCCAGCAGCTACAAATACTGCAGCTGCTGACTTTTAATACATGGCCACTTACCTGTCCCAGGGTCCAGCGATGTCAGCAGGCGACGCTGAGAACCCGCTCGGTTCTCGGCAGCTGCCGCCGCCATCCTAGGTGAGGGAATCGGGAAGTGAAGCGTTGCGGCTTCACTTTCCTGTTCCCTACTGCGCATGCGCGAGTCACGCTGCGCATCTTAACTGGTCCCCGCTATCTCCTGGGACCCGTGTGTTTCCCAGCAGACAGCGCGGAGGGACAGGAAGAGGCTTAGACTCCCATGGGAGTCTATGCCGGAAGTGGGTGCAAATACCTGTCTTAGACTGATTTAAGACCGCCCACTACACATAAACTGCGGCAGAGTGGCTCTATTGCGCGAAACAATGTACCTGTACATCGTTTCCTGTGGCTCGGGAGCGGAGGCAGAGCGTGGATCTGTCAATGAAAACAAGGCGGATCCCCATTCAGAGAGAGAGAGAGAGAGAGATCAGTTGTTCCTAGTGATCAGGAACGGCGATCTCTGTCTACCCCCCAGTCAGTTCGTCCCCCTGACAATTAGAAATAGACATGCGCAGTTCGTTTAGTTCCGAATTCGTTTTTTTTTAATGAATTCTGACAAATTTGTTAATTCCGAAATTTCCGAATCTTCAAATTTTCGAATTTCTGAATCTCATATTTTCCGAAATTGTAACTTTTCGGAAATTTCATAAATTTAAAAATTTTGAAAATCCAAGAATAAGAATGACAATCTGAATTTTCGAAAACCCGAAAATCTAAAATAATAACTAACTAATAATAAATATTAGTTTATAGGTATTGGGATTTCCTTTCAAATTTGGCTGTTAGTGAATGTAACGAGTACAAATTTATCCAAAGTTACGAATTATCTGAAATAACAAATGCCGCATCTAAACAAATGGAACGTAACGATCTAATAATAATAAATAACAATAATATAATAAAACCTTTTTATTATTATTTTTAATTTGTTCCGTTCCATTTGTTTAGATGCGGCATTCATTATTTAAGATAATTCGTAACTTTGGATAAATTCGTACTCGTTACGTTCACTAACAGCCAAATTTGAAAGGAAATTCCAATACCTATAATTTTAATAGTTATTATTTCAAATTTTATTGATTTTTTTTTTTTTTTTGAATTCCCAAAAAAGCAAAAAACGAATGAAACGAAAGTGCACATGTCTAGTTAGAAACACCTCTCAGGGAACACAGTTAACCCTTTGATCACCCCCTAGTGTTAACCCCTTCCATGTAATTTTATACAGTTACTGCATTTTTTTTAGCAGTGATCACTGTATTGGTGTCACTGGTTGCCAGAAAGTGTCACTTGGTGTCAGATTTGTCCGCCCCAATGTCAAAGTCCCTAAATATATCCCCTATTTTGTAGATACTATAACTTTAAGGCAAACCAATCAATATAAACTTATTGGGATTTTGTTTTACCAAAAATATGTAGAAGAATACATATTGGCCTAAACTGATAACAACATTTGTTTTTGCTCTTCTTCCTTTTTTATTTTTTTTATTGACTATATAGCAAAAAGTAAAGGTGTGGGTTTTTTTTTTTTTTTTCGTCAAAATTGACGCTCCCTATTACATAGTTAGTAAGGTTGAATAAAGACACCAGTCCATCCAGTTCAACCTGAGTGAGTGTGGGTGAGTGTCTACAATTCTCCCTATCCCTGTACATTGTGTCTCATTAAATGCTTATCTATTATATTATTATTTATTAAGGTACCCATATAGCGCCGTCAATTTACGCAGCGCTCCACACATATATCGCACACTCACATTGGTTCCTACCCTTAAGGAGCCCACAATCTAAGGTCCCCAACTCACATTCCTATACTAGGGCCAATTTTGGACAGAAGCCAGTTAACCTACCAGCATGTCTTTGGAGTGTGGAAGGAAACTGGAGTACACGGAGGAAACCTACGCAGGTACAGGGAGAACATGCAAACTCCAGGCGGGTAGTGTCATGGATATATATAGATAGATATAATGTGTTTTAGAGTAATTGTACAGCACCATACACCAATCACAGTGGCAATACCATTGTTGCATGTACAGTGGATATAAAAAGTCTACACACCCCTGTTAAAATGTCAGGTTTCTGTTATGTAAAAAATGAGACAAAGATAAATCATGTCAGAACTTTTGAACCTTTTAATGTGACCTATAAACTGTACAATTCAGTTGAACAACAAACTAAAATCTTATCGTTGGAGGGAAGTAAAAATAAAAAAAAATATGGTTGCATAAGTGTGCACACCCTTACGCTAATACTCTGTTGAAGCACCTTTTGATTTTATTACAGCTCTCAGTCTTTTTGGGTATGAGTCTATCAGCATGGCACATCTTGACTTTGCAATATTTGCCCACTCTTCTTTGCAAAAACATTCCAAATCTGTCAGAATGCCAGGGCATCTCCTGTGCACAGCCCTCTTCAGATCACCCCACAGATTTTCTTTTTTTTTTTTTTTCAATTGGATTCAGGTCTGGGCTCTGGCTGGACCATTCCAAAGCTTTAATCTTCTGGTGACTCCATTCCTTTGTTGATTTGGATGTATGATTTGGGTCATTGTCATGTGGAAAGATTAAGTTCCTCTTCATGTTCAGCTTTCTAGCAGAAGTTTGAAGGTTTTGTGCTAATATTGACTGGTATTTGGAACTGTTCATAATTCCCTCTACCTTGACTAAGGCCCCTGTTCCAGCTGAAGAAAAACAGCCCCAAAGCATGATGCTGCCACCGCCATGCTTCACTGTAGGTATGGTATTCCTTTTCTGTGCCGTTACGATACCGATATTTCGACCACATTCCTTGTGACAGTAATAGGCATGTGAGAGGTACTCGTTTATAGAGGGATCGGGGATCAAACCCCTCCTCTGCACTTCAAAGTATTCAAAAACGTCAAGATCAGCGTTTTTGAATACTTTCTTTTTTTAAAACTGGTGCCTTTTAAGATGCCAGTAATCCGGGATGTGAATGCTCGGGCCTCCCGCTGGTGAGACAGGAGAGGCCGGGCAAGCGGTGGGAGGGGGAATGTCCCCTCCTGCTGCTTGCAATAACAGCAGAGTGGCTGCTGAGCTGCATCGGTTGTCATGCCCATAAAGCCGACCGTCTGCTCTAAAGATAAAGCCCCCCCCCCCCCCGGTAAAACCGTTTGAAGCAATATCGGTCAGTTGTTTTGGGTTTTTTTTTATTTTTACTGATACTTCCAAAAAGGTGAATATCGGCCGCCCCGATAATCGGTTGATCCCTAGTACAGTGTTTTTGTGCCAAACATATCTTTTGCAATTATGGCCAAAATGTTCAACCTTGGTTTCATCAGACCAGAACACCTTTTTCCCACATTTCAGATGTGTTTTTGCAAAATTTAGTCGGGCTTGGATGTTTTTTTTCGTAAGAAAAGTCTTCCGTCTTGCAACTCTACCCCATAGCCCAGACATATGAAGAATACAGGAGATTGTTGTCACATGTACCACACAGCCAGTACTTGCCAGATATGCCTTCAGCTCTTTTAATGTTGCTGTAGGCCTCTTGGCAGCCTCCCCGACCAGTTTTCTTCTCATCTTTTCATCAATTTTGGAGAGACGGACAGTTCTTGGTAATGTCACCGTTGTGCCATATTTTCGCCACTTGATGATGACTGTCTTCACTGTGTTCCATGGTATATCTAATGCCTTGGAAATTCTTTTGTACCCTTCTTCTGACTGATACCTTTTAACAATGAGATCCCTCTGAGGCTTTGGAAGCTCTCTACGGACCATGAGTTTTGCTGTAGGATGCGACTAAGAAAATGTCAGGTAAGACCTACTAGAACAGCTGAACTTTATTTGGGGTTAATCAGAGGCACTTTAAATGATGGCAGTGTGTACTGACTCCTATTTAACATGAGTTTTTGAATGTGATTGCTTAATTCCGAACACAGCTACATCCCCAGTTATAAGAGTGCATACTTATGCAACCATATATATTTTTTTTTTTTTAATTTTACCCCTCCCTTAAAATATTTTCAGTTTGTTTTTTCAATGGAGAGTTTATATGTCAGTACAGTTTATATGTCACATTAAAGGTGGAAAAAAATATTTCTTTTTCTCTTTTTTTTTTTTTATTTTTTACATCACAGAAACTTGACATTTTAACAGGGGTGTGTAGACTTTTTATATCCACTGTATATATTGAAAGTCCCAAACAGGTGACATTCTGATTAGAATGACTTTATGTCCAACAAGAATAGATTGAGCTTAACCATAGGTGACTTTGGTCACGTATCTAGCACGCTGAATCAATGCAGGAACCAGCGGGTAGATCAGTAGCTTAGTAAGCAAAGCCAGCTAGTTTGCAGCTACGAGCATATACAAGATTTGCATGGATTCAGAGAGCCTGAGGTTGGGTTTACACTATTGCAAATTGGATGTGGGTTCCCTGGGGGCACTTTAAAACATCTTATTTAAAAAAATATATAAATTTTACGCTTTTAATTTTTTGGTGGGTGTTAACTTTGCTGCTATCACAAGGGATAAACAACATTCCTTGAGCTGGCATGGGCAGTGACAGGTACTCTTTAGAGATATCTGGGGTCTATTAGACCCCAGATCTCTCCTCTGCCATTATAATCATCAGATCCAACCAAGATCAATTGGATCCGATGCTTTCCCAAGCTTGTTTACATCCTGGCAAAACCGGAAGTGACAAAATACTCGTTGCTTCTGGCTTCTTGGACCATAGAGATGATCGGGGACGTTTCTGGTCCTTGATCATCTCTATGGTCAGCTGGCAGAACAACTGGCTTCAGCCCTTGCCTCCCTGGTGGGAATGGAAAGCTGTCGGGGGGGGGGGGTTGCCTGTGAAAGTGATCCACATGCTTACATTTTTATAAAGGTAAAATTTGTTTTGTTTTTTTTTTTGTTTTTTGTTTTTTTTTACCCCAAAACATTCTCTGCATTAAGGTAAAAAAAAAAACTTGCAAATGCTTCCCCTCCCTTTGACACTTGCCTTAGCACGATTTCGATCCACTGAAGTGCCCATGTGAAGCAGCTCTTCTCCACTCTTACTTCTCACAGCAGACTCTGCAGGAGCCATTGGCTCCTCCTGCTGTCAGTCAAATCCTGTGGGGAGGGGGAAAGTCCGAGCAGTGCTGTGTGTGTCTATGGATGCACACAACCTGGCTCGGGATCAAGTCTGCACTAATGCCCCCATAGCAGGCAGCTTGCTATGGGGGCATTCGAAGAAGTGAAGGAGCCAAGATTGCCAGCGGGGGACCCCAGAAGTGGCAGTTCAGAGCTGCTCTGTGCAAAACCAGTGCACAGAGCAGGTAAGTATAACATGTGTAATTATTTAAACAAAAAAACAAGAACGTTTACAAGCCACTATACTTTAGGGGGGTTATAAAATAAGGCAATATTTGCCTTGTTTCTCACTCTCTCCCAGCAGCTGGTATTTTCTGATCCGCTTCATACCCAGATGTGAGCAGGCCCTCTATAGCCTTGCCTACAATGTAGGATCACTGGTTCTGCATTGTACTTCGTGATGCCAGCGAGGAAGGGGTAGCACAACCAGCGAAGAGGACCCGGCAAGGAAAAAGTAATAATTCAAGTATTCCTCTGCTGTGCACCCTGTCTTAGGGATCATTTAACCAGTACTATCCAGGGAGAGGGGCATCCACAGTTCTCTTTTGAAGGCTGACTGGAGTGCCACTTTTTCAGGTAAATATAATGTACAATATTCAACTAACAGCCACATTCACCAAACCTTTTCCTCATCTTTCCTAGGATTTGCTCAGTCAGTCCATTTGCATGCTGTCGCCATATGCTGGCTGGGTCCTAGAGAAGATCATCCCAAATAAAACCTTAATCAACGGCTCTGAATGTCAGGAGTACATGCAAGATTTGCATGGTCTCTCCTCAATGTCAGCACCAGCATCTCCAGTCCCGCTATTAATCTCCCCAGCAGAGACGGACAAAAAGCAGGTGAGCCAAGTTGATGCTTTTATTCTATTTCATGCAGGTTGGACATGTGTATAACTTATCATTGAACAATTTTCTAGGAAGAGCAGATCATCTTGGAATCCTGTAAAGACGTGGACCCTTTTTTAAGGTTGCCATCTGCCAAAATGTTGGCTGTGGAAAGCAAGATTCGCTCGTTTGAGGAGGAACAGAAGATGAAGTCTAGGGTATGTTTCTGTGTGGTTTATGTATGAGGTTCCTGTTATTGTAAAATGTCTGGAATCATGGAAACAAAAGTATTTATTAATAAAGATAAAAACTTTTTGTTTTGGTAGATTGCAGAGGGATTGGAACACCTGTCAGTTTTTATTGCTGCCTGTACCACTGTTTGGGAGATTCACCATCTATTTGTCCTGTTTACTTTTGATCACTGAATGTAAAAGTGAAAGACCATCCCCAGAACAGGAATAAAGGGAAGATCTTTTAATGGGGACACTAGCTCTGATGACTTTGGAGGGATTTCCTCTCACTTCCTGTTTTGGTTATAGGACAGGAAATTAAAGTGGAGTTCCACCCAAAAATGGAACTTTCACTTTAAGGTAGGTGACCCACCTGACATGCCACATTTGGCATGTCATTTTTTGGGGGGTACCCTCTTTTCAGAGGGTCCCAGCTCCCACTTCCACCCGGCACACCACGGCACTGAAAGGGAGATCACCTCTACCCCCTCCCTCTTGGCAATCATCTGGGGCACATCACAGGTCCCAGATGATTGCCCGGCCAGTCACAGCTCGCACATGCGCATTGGGTGCACAGCCGGGCGTCCACACTTACAATGCCAGCGCTGCAGAGGAGGGTGAGATGAGAAAGGCTTCGTTCCCCCACATCGCTGGACCCTGGGACAGGTAAGTGTCCGATTTTATTAAAAGTCAGTAGCTGCAGTATTTGTAGCTTTTGACTTTTAATTTATTTTTATTTATTTTTTTTTATAGCAGAACTCCATCCACTTTAATGGAAATCTCCCCAATTGGACACGCATGAAAAAAATAGACAGGGTTTATAGCCAGAATGAAAAGAGTTTTGTCTTTAATTCTACTTTTAACATGTCTAATAGATCAAAGCAATTACTGTATCTAGGTAGATGGAGCTTGATTAACTGGTCCTCACGCTCATTGAGGTACATGGCACACCTATGGTGTAGCAGCCCCATCCCTAGTAGAATTGGCAAAAACAGTTGTGTGCTATATTTCCACACACACACACACACACACAGAGAACTTGTTTGCTAGGATGTTGTGTGTCTGCACACACGACAAGGCTGCTGTCTATACCAAAAAGCCCCTTTCAGGCAAGCCCAATCGGACCACCCATTGTTCTCAGGTTTCCATAGCAACGGCATTGTCAGAGGAAGTTGCCACCCCTTCCCAGAAGGCATTGCAAACAGGAAATGATGCGATGGGCCACGGCCAGGGAGGAGGAAGTGAAAAATGAATACAGCAGATATACAGTAGGTGCTGAGAAAAAAATAAAAAAATATCCAATTAGTTTAAAGTGCACAGTTTAGTGAGGGATGCTGAAGAGTTGTAAAAGTGGGTGGAACGCCACTTTAAAGGTTTGGTTAAATTTCCCTCATGTAAAACCTGAAGTTTATTCTTTTGATCCAAGAACGAAAAGTTACAATGTTTATAGTTATCTACCAGCTCAGACAATGTTATGAAAAACTTGGCAGGCTACACGTTTTTTTTTTTTTGTGTGTGTGTTTTTTTTTTTTTTTTTTTTAGAACGGTCGTGCAGCTCTAGTTTCTGATACCTGAAGTGTGTCGGAATGCAGAAGATTCTTTGGTCAGTGGTAGCTACCTAAGAATTTTTAGTTGTTTATTACTGTCTGTATCCTAGCTGGGAAAATACATATATTTTCTGTTTTGTAATGGTGACCATTCTTACCAGGACAGAAAGTGAATGAAATCCAGAATTTGTTGTTACCAGAACAGGGGTTGAGGGTGAATCTTCCAATGTGGACTTTTGTTTTGCTGACAAAGAGGGGATTTCCCTTCACCTTGAGGAGATTTCTTGTTACTTTTCTGGGATAGGAAGCAAAAAATATTCCTAACTGGGCACAGACAGCAAATAAAAGAAGAAAAACTTTGGCAGTGGTTGAAACCCTTTCCCCGAAAAGAAAAGCGACTAGAGATTTTATTTTATTCTACTTTTTTCAGGAAGAACTGAATGCCCGTCTGGATTATGTTAATCGGTACAACAGGTCACTGGCAGAAAAGGCAGCAGAGCAGTTCAAACGTTTTGAAGAGATGTTAGAATTGAAGCAGCGGCAAGAAAAACAAAAACTGGAGGAACAGCTGGAGAAAGAGTGAGAAAACGCAGAACAATCATCCCGTTCATGTAATGCTTTGTAATGACTTGTTTGCTTCATGATATTGATCTTTTATGTTTTTTTTTTTTTTTTTTTTTTTTTCTTTTAGCTCCAAGGAGGCCTTGGAACGACAAGAGAAATTAAAGGAGGAACATCGCCACAGGGCCAAGGTCAGATGATATTTAAGATTGTCACATGCTTGTGTGCTGCAAGTACAGAAGGGACCGGTGCTAGATATGAGAAATGTCCCACCTTCTGATGTTGTGAAGGATTGTAGATTTAGCAGTGATAGTATTGCAGTAGAGTTGTTCCTTAACCAGACTTGTCCTCCATCCACTAAGAACCTTTAATGCCACGCACACGCGACCGGATTTTCTGGCAGCAAAGGTCCGACGGAATCATTCCATTGGACATTCTGATCGTGTGTGGGCTTGATCGGACTTTCTCTTTCGAAAATTCTGACGGACCTAGAAATAGAACATGTTTCAAATCTTTCCGATGGAATCAGTTTCTATCGGGAAAACCGCTCGTCTGTATGCTGTTCAAAAACGACGCAAGGGCAGCTACTGGCTATTGAACTTCTGTTTTTCTAGTCCCGTCATACGTCATTGCATTCTAAACGATCAGACTTTGGTGTGATCGTGTGTAGGCAGGTCCGTTTCAGCGGAACTTCGTCGAAAAAACCGTCATAGTTTATTCTGACGGAAAAAACGGTCGTGTGTACGCAGCATTAGTGTAGAAGGGGAAAAAAGGGCCGAACAGGACAAATCAATTAGGCTGTATGTTGTAAAAAATTCTACCATTGGAAGTTGATAGCCAATGCATTTTGGGGTGTACCAGAATCTCCTTGTTCAGGGCTTGGATGTAAAGGAGAGTGATTGACTTGGCAGTGTACCTGCTGCAGCGAAGCATTATACCTGTCTGCTTTTCTGTTTATTGAAGTCTCCAATTACAGAAATCTTAAAGCGGCAATCCAGTGTGTGGGTATACATTGGATTATTGGGCTATTATATTGCCCGCTCTGGAATGCTGCTTAGACATGTCATTTAACTACACCTTTGTGTCACTCGCATATACTGCATCTCACTGTGAGGGTTTCAGCAGCAGAATCTGTGCTGCCAATCCAGAAAGCAGTTCCAGAAGCTGATTGACAATGCTGATGGCTATACACCCTGAAATATTTAAACAATTTTTCTCAAGTCGTCTTCCAGGACTGCACCCTGAGCCAAGGTCTACCTAGGCCTCCTGATGGACTAAGTAGGCCTTCCGTCCTGGAAGACTTCCCAGAAACACCGTTACGGGCAAGTGTAACTGGTCATTTTCTCATGTCGTCTTCCAGGACGGCAGGCCTACTTGGTCTATCAGGCGGCCTAGGTAGACCTTGGCTCAGGGTGCCGCCCCCTGGAAGACTTCCCAGAAACAATGTTACGGTTAAGTGTAACTGATCTTTTTTTTTTTTTTTTTTTTCTCAGCAAAAATGGGGTTAAAACAGGCAGTGAGGAGGTAATGTGAATCTGTTAATCGCTTCTGAAAAGTATTCCAAACATAGATCCCTTTTTAAAGGAGCGATTGGGTTTAGATGAATATTTAAACCTAGCCTTTGATATGTTCAGTGCATTTTATATAGAAATCACTGCTTGCAGTAGGCAAGGTATCGTGGCATATGTCCTTAGAAACTGAAAGTAAACGTAGAGGAGAATGTGCAAAGCATTCAGGGAAACCAGGAAGTTATGGAAAGAGACAGGCAGCACTCAAAACATGAAAGGAGATTTTTCATGTAAGCTTATATTGGATTGTTAAACATAACTATTGTTGTATTGCTATTACAATGCTGATGCTCTGAAATGAAAGTGTATGCTGTGACCATAGATCTCCTTTAAACTACAGTTTAAAGTGGTTCTAAGGGCTGAAGTTTTTTTTACCTTCATGCATTTTGTGCGGCAGCCCCCCCCAAATCACCTGCGCTCCACTGTGTTCCATTGATGTCCACGAGTGTCTTTGCTCTCCTCTCTATTGGCTCATGCTGCTGTCAGTTACAGTCAATGAGGAAAGGGGGGGCGGGGGTTGGGGCGGGATACAGCTCCACGTCTGGATGGACACACAAAGCAGCAGCTCAGGAGCGCTTGGGTTCCCCCATAGCAAGCTCCTTGCTTGGTGGTATTCGACAGGAGGGAGAGGCCAGGAGCGCCAATGGGGGACCTGAGGAGGAGTGGGACTACTCTGTGCAAAACCACTGCACAGAACAGGTAAGTATAACATGTTTGGTTTTCATTTTTTATTTTTTTTTATTTTTTTTATTGTGCTTTTAATATCACTTTTAGGCTTCATGCACACTGGACATTTTTACAGCAGCTGTTTTTGGCTTTAGATGTGTGTTTTTTTTTTTTTTTTTTTTTCTACAGTGAATAAACTCTCCATACTGGTTGGTGTGTGTGAATGCGCTACTCCCATAATAACCACCACCTGTAATGTTCTCTTCCTATTAATCCGAATGAATCACTTATGCAAAATAAAAAAATATAAAATCATGTGCATAATCTTAAAACTCTAAATCAGACAGAAATATAGCCATATATTATCCAGTACATGAAAAAAGTCCTTCAAACGTGCTGCAAAAATCCTTTGATAATTGTGACTGGCATGCTCCTATGTTTCTTCAGTTATCATATGTGACTGAGTGAAACACCTCCACCATTCAGATTGGCCACTCACCAGATGCTTAATTAAAGATGCGCCTTTGGTTCATTCAAGGGATAACCACTCCACCTATGTAACGCTCCTCACCGGCTAAACTTGGACTCTAATGTTCCTCATTGGAAAGCATAGGGACAAAAAACGATCATAGCGCAATATGCTTGAACTGTTTATTTAAAATTCACAGAAAAAGTTTCAACTCACATTTAAAAGTGCCCTCGAGCCGGCACAAAGCTTATCCAGCAGTTATGGACGGGTACTGGGCTGTTTGCATGGTCCGCCTGGTGTTGTTGTGCGGCCTCCACGCTCGGATTGCGCTCCAAGCCTCATTCCCGTTCACTTCCGGTCACCTGATGCAAAAAAACTCCCAGCAGTCTCTACGCGTTTCGCATCATAGAATGCATCAGGAAGGCTTCTATGATGCGAAACGCATAGAGGCTGCTGGGAGTTTTTTTGCATCAGGTGACCGGAAGTGAACGGGAACGAGGCTTGGAGCGCAAGCCGAGCGTGGAGGCCGCACAACAACACCAGGCGGACCATGCAAACAGCCCAGTACCCGTCCATAACTGCTGAATAAGCTTTGTGCCGGCTCGAGGGCACTTTTAAATGTGAGTTGAATTTTTTTCTGTGAATTTTAAATAAACAGTTCAAGCATATTGCGCTATGATCGTTTTTTGTCCCTATGCTTTCCAATGAGGAACATTAGAGTCCAAGTTTAGCCGGTGAGGAGCGTTACATAGGTGGAGTGGTTATCCCTTGAATGAACCAAAGGCGCATCTTTAATTAAGCATCTGGTGAGTGGCCAATCTGAATGGTGGAGGTGTTTCACTCAGTCACATATGATCACTGAAGAAACATAGGAGCATGCCAGTCACAATTATCAAAGGATTTTTGCAGCACGTTTGAAGGACTTTTTTCATGTACTGGATAATATATGGCTATATTTCTGTCTGATTTAGAGTTTTAAGATTATGCACATGATTTTATATTTTTTTATTTTGCATAAGTGATTCATTCGGATTAATAGGAAGAGAACATTACAGGTGGTGGTTATTATGGGAGTAGCGCATTCACACACACCAACCAGTATTTCTAGCCCATCTCAATGAAAGGTTTTTTTTTAATGCAGCAACCCTGACACATACGTTTAAAACAGTAGTGGTTTTTGCGCCGGTGACACACATACAATAATAAACTCTCCATGTTATCCTATGTGTCCATGCACACATAGGCTGTTAGCAGTTTTTTTGGCTTTAAAAAAAAAAACAAAACTAGTGTTTTGAGAGGAGTTTTTCAGCTGTAAAAACGCTCTAACATCAAACGTGGCTTACCAGCATTTTTTGACGTTTTTGATTCATTAAAAAAAAAAAATGCTAATGCAGGAAAATGCTGAAAACCGCTATTGCAAAAATGTTGAAAAACTCACTGCAAAGCTACTGGCGTTTTTTATAACGTTATTTTAACGTCCAGTGTGCATGAAACCTAAGGGTCATCAAGTGACTATATACATTTTTTTTTTATGGGCTATACATACCTGAATATGTTGCAAAGTTTTCTACTTGGACATTCTGCCAATAAGCGTACTTCTTGTTTCACGATGACAACACCGAGGCACTGTCTTGCAATTGTTAGCGGTGTTGTCAACTTGCTACCAATCATGAGGCTTAGCATTGTTAGCCTGCAATGGGAAGTGCTGTTGCTGGCAGGATCCCCAGGCCTGCAACTAAAGCTATTTTCTTAAGCATATGGACTTCGGTGTGGTGTGATGTTAAACCTACTGGAAAATAGATTTAGGATTTACATACTTTGAGTGTATAAAACAAGTTATTTGTGATGAACATTTAGCATTTGGAAATCCTTGACACAAAAAAGGGTTTTTTTTTGTTTGGTTTTTTTTGGTTTTTTTTTTTTTTTCCAGAAGCTGAAATCTGATATTCCATTAACTGTGCTGTTAACACCTTTCCATTGTACGCATACAGCTTCTATCTTTGAAGTTACGTGAAGCTGAACAACAGCGCCAGCAAGAGTTAGAGCGCACTCGTCAAGAAGAAGGTCGGGAAAGGATGCGTCGGTTGTGTGCGCTTCAGCAGGAAGCTCTACAGCTCATCCAAAAGATTGAAATAGACCAGAAGCTCCAAGAGACGTTGCGTGTGGACTTGTCCATTTTTAGCAAGCGTGGGAACCAGATATGTGGAGATTTGTCCAACGTTGTTCGCTCCAGCAGTGAGGTAATGCACATTGCTCTGTGGCATAGTGATGTTTTACATATTTGTAAGGGTGGTTGAAGCGTTTCACCTATGTACAGATTTCTAGCTAAGTGGGTTTTCAAATTTTATAGTGGTCATTTAAGGATTTTCAGAACTGGGGAAGTTGGAACCATTGTGGGTTTCCACAGCTTTAAGATGCCATATGGTATGTAAATGATGCGCACTGCCAAAAAGTGCCAACAACCAAATAATAAAAACTGCTGCAGCCACCATACTGTGTGTTTTTCCACACCAATAAAGATAAATAGATAGTGTGTGATTGCACTGCTTCAAATAAAGTCATTAAACTCTAAAATGCATCAAGATACCAAAAGTAAATATATAAAAATATATTCACATAAACTACCTATTTAGTGCCGGTTCACACAGGGGCGACTTGTCAGGCGACCTAGCCGCCTGACAAGTCGCCTCCCGTTCTGTACAATGGAACCGTTCTAATAGGAGCGACGCAAGTCACTCCGACTTAGAAAAAGGTTCCTGTACTACTTTGGGGGCAACTTGCATAGACTTCTATACAGAAGTCGTTTTGCAAGTCGCCGTGGCAGTCGTGTGCAGGTCGCCTCGGTGAGGCGACCTGCAAGTCGTGCCTCCCCTGTGTGAACCGGGGCTTAGGGATCACACAAACTGCATAAATTTCATTCATTTGATAATAAGTACAAAGATATAATATCTGCCTAACCACCAGCCTTAATATAATGAGAAAAAAAAATTCATATTAAATCAATAAAAAATATATACATATGCAAATAGAACGTCCATGTATATCAGTTTACACCAGTGAATAAAGAAAAGTCCCAAAAATCCAAGGTATAATAATACGTCTTCCGTTTTAACCCCTTTACAACTGCCCCATAGCAGAGTTACTGCTACAGGGTAGCCGCTCTATGCAGAATCACGTGTGTGTGTGTGTGTGTGTGTGTGTGTGTGTGTGTGTGTGTGTGTGTACATATGCGTGATTCTGCATTTCCGGGTTTTGGACATAAGCATGCGCTGCCGGCAGCTCGCTCCACCGGGACCCGCGAATCGTTGGGCAGACTGTCATTCTGTCAGAGCACCGATGTAAACAAGGCAGACTGTCATTCTGTGAGTTCAGAACACATGAATCCTGTGTTCCTGTGAAGCAGGAACGCCAATCCAGCCCCCCCCCCTCCCCCATGCAGAACTTGCCTGTAAATAGTTCAGTTTTGTGCTAATCTAACAGAAGAACGGAGCAGGAGACTGCTACAGGACATAGTGCTTTGAAGAGAGATAAGAAAACCTCTGCAGATATGTGCCCAGCTCAAATTTCATGAATCCGGTTTACATCCACTTTTTAACAACACACTTCACTGGAAATGCCTAAACTATCATTTAGAGGCCTGTACACATACTTTTGTCCATATAGTGAGTGTGATAGTCAGGTGTCTACAAACCTTTGGCCTTATTGTTTTAAGATATGACCATGCTCTACATCACATCCACTTCTCTTCTGTTTTTATTGCATCACTTTTTTTATTTTTATTTTTTGCACCACAGGGCCAATTCCCTTCTCAGGATGATGTCATTTTTGGTGAGCGTTCTGTGCAAGAGTTGAAGCTCTTGTTCAGGGACATGGAGAAGGAGGTGGCGGCAGCACAGGGGAGATACAAAGCTGAGGAAGAAGCCGCCAAACAAAAGCAGAAAGACGCTGAACAGCAGCAGCAACAAGCAAAGGCCCAAGCCTCTGGTCCAACTCAGAAGAAGACACAGGACAAGAAAGAAGGTGACAGATTATGCCCCTTATCTCTAACTGATAAAATGGTTGTTGTCATAAGGTGGAGTAGATGTAGAACAGTATTGGGTGGAACAGCCTAAATGTTTTAAATACAGGCAGATGGTTCTCCCAGATTCGTTCTGTAGACTCCAGAAGTGACTGATATATGATCAGAACAAAAGTGTAACTCTTATACGTTCTTGTAGGAGAGGTGTAGTAGCTGTTGCTTCTGCCCTCCTTTTAGAGGATTACAAGTTTACACATGTGCTAACGTTGGCTTTATGTAACTCTTGCGTTTTTTTTAACCAAACTTTACGTGGAAAGATTGTAAATACACAGCTTCAACAATTCTGCACAGTGTCAGAGCTTGCCGCTAAGCTCTTCACCCCCCTGTATGAAGGTTAAAAAAAACTTCTGTGTGCACCCCCCCCCCTCCCAAATCTCCCAATACTCATCTAAGCCCGATTTTGATCCAGTGATGTGCACGAGAGCAGCAGCTCCCCCAGGGGTCTCTCCCATTGGCTCCTGCTGCTGTCAATTGCAGCCAGTGAGGAGGGAGGAATGGTGGGACTGAGCCCTGTTCTGTGTCCTATAGACATTGGCTTTCAGGAGCGAGCATGCACAAGTGCCCCAAGAGCATGCGGCTTGCTCTGGGGGCACTTGGCGGGGTGGGCAGAAGCATTGGTGGGGGACTTAAGAAGAGGAGGATTGGGGCTGCTCTGTGCAAATTTATTACAAAGAGCAGATAAATATTATGTGTTTATTTTAAAGAAAATAACAATCGAACCTTTAGAACCCATTACAACCATTTTAACCTACAGGTAAACCTAGATTAAGGCTTACCTGTAGGTGCAAGAAATATCTCCCAAATCTAAAAGGTTTAGGGGATATTTGCAGTAATAGCGGCACCGATGTCTACAGCGCACTGAGCATGCCGTTTCTAACGGCGATCATGCCGTTAGTGGCGGCACCAGCGCACATGCGCGGGAGTGACGTCATCGCGGCTCCGGCCAGTCACAGCGCCGGAGCCGGGATGCCCGGAAGTAACTCCGGGATAGATGGCGGCGTCGAGGGAGGTGAACGAGGGCCGATGTGGGGGCTTCGATCTCGGGTAAGCAATTCATAATGAGCTAATGATGGATGGTGGATTGTTCCTGACGTCCTTGCATCCAGAGCAGGTCAATGGGCGTGACCATGGGGGATAGGAGCCATGGGGACTGGTCTTGTGCTGGGAGCATTTAAGGTTAAGTTAAGTATATCACCATTTTCCAATCCCCTAGGCAAAAACGAGCAGTTGAACTGTGTGGTGTTTTTTTTGCCCGAAGTTGGACTTTAAAGTGAGACTGACCTGGCCTAAAAAGACCCCACGTTGATATTGCTAATGTGACATTCTGGGGTTGATTTCCTAAAGGGAAATCTACTTTGCACTACAAGTGCACTGAAAGTGCAATCGCTGTAGATCTGAGGGGAAGCTCTGCTGATTTTATCATCAAATCCTGTACAAGCAAAAATGCTGTTTTTTATTTTCATTGCATATCCCTCTCAGATCTACAGCGACTGCACTTTCAGTGCACTTGTAGTGCAAAGTGGATTTGCCTTTCGTAAATCGTGCCCCCTCTGTGGTTAGGAAAGTACCTGTGTTGGTCATAAAGTTAAGTAATACGTACATTTTTATTCAAGTATGTACTAAACTCGAACACATTCTTTTGCTCTCCACTTCTTCCAAATCTCTAAATTCTTCTCTTCTTCTTTTTTTTTGGTTCTGTCCCACTGTATGTAGGAATGTAGCCACCCTCACATGGTTGCTCCAGAGATGGACTGTGAACTAGACTATGGGATTTGTAGTGTGCATAGAGCGTTGCACATCACTACAACTAACATGCACTGCTCATTTCAAACAAACGGGAGTGTGAGGGGAAAAGGGTTTAGGAGCTCACACCAAACTAGGAGGCAGAAGAACACGGTAAAAAAACAACTTAATGAAAAATTACAGGGCCATTAAAGTGGAGCTCAAGTCACCTAAGTGAAAATTAAGTCAGCAGCTACAAAAACTGTAGCTGCTGACTTTCAATAACCAGCCACTCACCTGTCCCATGATCCAGTGGTGTGCAGGGGGGGCCAAGCTCTGTGTATCTTAAGGACAACAGAGCAAGGCTCAGGAGTAAGCATGCACTACTGCCCCTATAGTAAGTGGCTTGCTATAGGGGCACTCAGCAGGGGGGAGGAGTCAGGAGTGCTGGTCGGGGACCTAAGAAGAGGAGGATCTAGGCTGCTCTGTGCAAACCATTGCACAGAACACGTAATTGGGACACTTCCTTTTTTTTTTTTTTTAAACCTTTTGTAGTATCACTTTAGCCTCCCTGACGGTAATCCCGAGTGTGGCTCGGGGATAAATTTCAGTCCCATTAGCGGTAACCCCGAGCCACACTCGGGATTACATTGCAGGATCCTGGTGCGGCGTTACTTACCTTGTCCCCAGGATCCTGCGATGTTCCCCGCAGTGTCTGCGGGCTCTGTCTCCTCCGAAGCCTCTCCGTGCCAGGCTCCGTTCCCTGCGAGCGTTGCGACGCACGGGGGCGGAGCCTGGCGGCGAATTCAAAAAAATGTAAAAATCATAACATACAGTACTGTAATCTTACAGATTACAGTACTGTGAAATTATTTCACATCCCTTTTGTCCCCAGTGCTTTGGCCCATGCCCTGCATGCAGTTTTATGTTATATATACTGTTCTTTCTGCCTGGAAACGTGAGATTGTCCATAGCAACCAAAATGTGTCCCTTTATGTCCAAAGTGGCTTTAGATCAGCTAGAAAACAGCGATAGTAAATTAGAACACTTGCAGAATTGAGCGATGGTGAATCGTGGGGAAATTTATTTTATTATTATTATATTATTATTTTTGTTAAACACGGTATTTATATTTATTTATTATATTATAATTTATGTTTTTGTGTTTCAAACTTCATCATACCCGGGATATCTACTAGACTCTTGTTTGGACAGATTTAAGTGTGTTATTGTTAAGAATTACAGGCCTACAGTATAAAACGCCAAATTTCCATGCAAAATAATTGTACCGCTTTCAGCACCTAAAATCCGAAATAATCATACCGCCAGGGAGGTTAAGGGGGATGTCTATTATTTCTGTGCACATTGCCTTTATGGCAGTCAGGGAAAAAAAGGGAGAACACTGTAAACATTTTTTTAATTTTTTTTTTCCTGGCTTCTTTTCATATATGTACAGTACAAAAAATAAATAATAAATGCAGACCCAATGACACATTACCATTTGCTCCCTCGCTGTTCTGTTTTACCACCCAGAATCGAGGAGAGCTTGCACAGACTTTATCCCCCCCAATGTGACAGTGCTGTGCCAGTCATGCCTGAGGAAGGGGGTGAGTGTCATATGCTTACCCATACCCAGAAATGTCAGATCTTTTTCTTCCCAGAGAAAGAAATGAATTGGAAAGGGTGTGAATGGAAGATTGGTTTATGCGGTTGGCGGGGACAGAGCTTTGTGTATTGACTAGGCTTGGTTAATAAGTGCAGTACATCACAGGTACTTGCATGCAGATGCCTAACGATGGACTTCTGTTATTTGTTCTGTTTTTCAGTCTCTGAAATATACCATATGGTATAATATACAATTATACCATACCATAATATACCAATCCGTTCAATAGGTGCAAAAAATTTTGATATTTTTTTTTTTTTTAGAAATCTTGAGAGCGAATGGTGAAGCGGGCAGAGACAAGGATATGTCTATATTTGTAATCCCTCAGAAATGTACAGCACTGTGAACTGATACACTCTCTCACCGCTTGTGAAGATTCATTCGTCTGCGGTGATTCCCGGGAGGAGATTGAATCAGTAGACTAGCTCAGCAAGCCTTGTAGTCATTTCTGTTTATCAATAGGCGTGGCTACATGGCACAGACTTATAGACTGTTGTCTGTTAGGTCTTAACCCCTTCTAATGCTCAGATATATCTTCAGAGGCACTCTATCTGAGTCAACAAATGGTGGGTGTGCAGCGGTCTGCACCGCCGACATCTCCAGGTTCATTGCATAATGTATGGGGCCAGCGGCATCTGATATCCCAACAATCACATAATCAAAAAGTCGGTCACTGCCGGCAATCCTAAACGCCCAGTGCATTCACCATACATATGCAAAACTCATACTTAATATAGTAATACTAAAACCTAGTAAAATTCATAAATGTAATTCATGCTTATCATACAAGATTAAAATTTGTTCTCATTTACTGGATTCTACAAATTATCCAGGAAGGCCCATATGTCATGATAATAAATTAAATATACATGACATCTATAATGTCACTCATTTCACCCAGGTTTCCCTGGTAGAGGATTAATGATGATGGTCTATTAAATCATCCAATTGATACCGCTCAAATTATATATACAGAGAAAGATATACTTTTTTGTTTAGGATATTCTATCTAATTGTAAAATTGCAAATATAAAAATTATTATATAAATTTTATGTGTGAAAACAATCTTCATAGTTAGTTAATAAATGTATTAATCAATCTTAAGGGAAAATATAATTCAGAAGTTTATGTCGTAAGTTTAGTAGAATTTGCACACCTTATGTTGACCCACTAAACCTAGACCCACTGGGGCTTTAAAGTGTGTGCTGAGGGACATGTTGAAACCCGTCTGTAAGATTTATTCAGTTGTAACTCTACAGTTTTAACACAGCTAAGCGGATCATAGTTGGTAATACTATAAAATCATATTAGGTAAACATCCCATAGAATAAAAATAAAAAGTCATACATTTTGTAGGGATGTCTTCCTGCTACATAGTAAGGGGAAGTCTTCCAACTTTAACTATAAAATGACATAATAAAAGCCGTTGAACTTGATCAATAGTCTCTTATGAAGCTATTTAAATTGAGTTCAACATTCATGCCCCTTGGTTAAGAACAAAGTGTCAATGACCAATAGGTCTCTAATATTGTCTTGGGTGACCATCCAGTGAGATAAGGACATTGCACCCTAAGTAAATCAATCTAGAGGTTAAAATGGAAATATTTTATAAATTTTAATGTTTTAGGTATCTAGATGTATGGAGTTTAGAGACTCCGGGATGTTACACCTGTAGTAGTCTGAACAGAAACGGCTGGGGAGGGGGCTAGCCCTGGAGTGTCCAGCCATGGGTGCCAAATTTTGAAAAATTTCTTAGTGGCATTTCTATGCTGATATGTTAACTTTTTTCTAATAAGAATAGTATTTACCTGCTCAATCCAGTGTTGGATTGCATGTGGTGATATCCAAAAGCGAGCAATTTGCTTGCGAGCAATGTATAGGAGTCTAAGCACTGCTATGTTGATTGGAGGGGTAAAGAGCCCCTCGTCCACTGCCCCTAGGAAGCAAACCACCTGACCTAAAAGAATAGTAATCTGATATACTGCCAAAATTGTATCGGTCACAGCTTTCCAATATCTAAAAAGTTAAATGGCATAGGGGTGAGTCTCTCCTTCTCCAGCAATAGACTTGTACTGGAGTATGGTATGTAAACGGGGCCAAGGATAAATCCAAGGGAAAAAAACGAGCTTAACTTGCCGACCAGCTCGCAGACAACTAATTTAAACCTGGCTAACAGTATACGTTAAAAACAGGGGTTTAGTCTGCACGCATTTGCAAATGTATGCGTAAGCCACAGAGCCACGTCATGGCACCCTGGTATCCGTGGTACCTAACACTAACTTATAAGGGTCCCCACAGTGGAGGCACGTGCATTCTAATGGATAGGTGAGGGCAGGAGGACTGACGGGGAACCCACCCCTTCTTAAAGGTACAGGGGCACACTGAACACCCAGCAAATAGCACAAGGGCTGCAAAGGAGTACGGTATGCCCTATGTAAAAAACAGTGAGTCTGTACGAAGGAGAGACTGATTTAGAAGGTATAGACTGTAGACAACTCTCCCAGACCTCTCCTTCAAACTCGCCCACATCTTGTTCCCATGTACATCTGCATGGCAATTTATTTGCTTCCTGTACGGTTGCAGAAAGTGTAGAGTATATTTGCTAAATCCCTTTTTAGACTGGTTAGACAAAATGTTACCTATTAGTGGGTGCCCAGTAAGCTCCAACCTAGAATGCAATGCTTGGGTCTGCAGGGCATGTTGGAGCTGAAGGTACCTGAGGAACTGCTACCTTGGCAATTCAAACTCCCTCGGAAGTTTAGAGAAGGACTTAAGGATGAGCTTGTTTTATAGAGAAGTAGCAGATTCCCAAGGTCTCCCAGGTCTGAAAGCCCTCCATCGTGTGCAGTTCATCATAGCAGGAGTTGCGCCATAATGGTATTTCCAGTAGGTAACCTGTTATTCCCAAACTATTTCTAGACGTTTTTCCTTTCCATATGAGCTTTCTAAAGAGGGTATCAAGATCTACAAGGAATCCACTGCAGGGAATTGTGAAATGTATAGTAATTGAGGTGCCCAGACCATTTTCATACGGTAACTCTGATGACCGAAAGGGGAAGCTTACACCAGGCTGTGCATTTATCCCGTAGTTTATGGATAACCGGGAGTAAGTTAAGATTTAAACACTTAGTCGGGTCTGGGGTCATCTGGACCCCCGAATATTTAAAGGAGGAGACTATCTGGAGGGATCTGGCCCTTTCTGGTAATGGAGATAGCAGCTCATCCAGAGGAAAGAGTGCGGATTTACTCCAGTTTATGGAGAAACCAAAGAAGGTACCAAATTTCTCAATGAGACATTACGTTCTGAAGAGAGGAGGCAGTGTCCCCCAGATACAAAAGAGTATAATCTGCATATAATGAGCTTTTGTCCTCATTAGGACCTCTCAGGAATCCCTTCATACCTAATGAGGCTCTGACCGCTTCCGCCAATGGCTCCAAAGGGAACGCAAATAACAGGAATGACAGTGGGCATCCCTGCCTCTGTAGAGACAAAGAGACAAAAAGAGTCAGACAGGTCCCTATTTATGCGCAGCTTTGCAGTGGTCGCTAAATATAAGTTGAACCCGTTTAATAAAACGGTGCATCAGTCCAAAAATTTCCAAAACCTCCCATAGGTACGGCCACTCTGCACTGTCAAAAGCTTTGGCAGCGTCAAGGGACAGCACTGCTTTATTACTGGAATCTGGAGATTAACCACTTGCCTACCAGCCGTCACAGTTGTACTGCAGCAGAATGGCACGGCTCAGCAAAACGACATTATGTAACGTCGTTTCGGCCTGTGGTCACTAGGGGCGCGCGTGCCCCCTGCTCGTCTACAGAGCCAATGCGAGTGCCCGGCGGTCCTGATCGCTCAGGGCACACGGAGAACCGGGATCTATGTGTGTAAACAGTTTCCGGTTCTCTGAGGGGAGAAGTGGCAGATCGCCTGTTCATACAGAGTATGAACAGCAATCTATCTCTTCCCCTACACAGTCCCCGCCCCACTTCAGTTAGAACACATTAACCCCTTGATCGCCCCCCTAGTGGTTAACCCCTTCACTGCCAGTGACATTTTTACAGTATTAGCACTGATCGCTGTAAAAATGCCAATGGTCCCAAAAATGTGTCAAAATTGTCCGATGTGTCCGCCATAATGTCGCAGTCCCGATTAAAAATTGCAGCCATTACTAGTAAAAAAAAAAATAAATAATAAAAATGGCATAAAACTCCCCTATTTTGTAGACGCTATAACTTTTGCACAAACCAATCAATATACACTTATTGCGTTTTTTTTTTTTTGTTTGTTTTTTTATATACCAAAAATATGTTGAATACACATTGGCCTAAACTGAGGAAAAAAAATTTTTTTATATATTTTTGTATTTTTGGGGGATATTTTATTAAAAAATCTTGCTTTTTTTTTTTTTTGACACCCTAGAGAGTAAAATGGTGATTGTTGCAATATTTTATGTCACACTGTATTTGCGCAGCGGTCTTTCAAATGCAATTTTTTTTTTAAAAATTACTTTTAATGAATTTTTTTTTTTTCTGTATAATGTAAAAGATTTTACGTCGCGAGCATCTTTTTATTCTAAGCAAAAAAATCGCGATTCTCATTTTGGCCAGAATCGTGCAGCTCTAGAACCTGTCATAAACGGGTCCCCGTTACCACCCCCTCCCCTCTCCTGACTGCAGAAATAAGAGGAGCCTCTATTAGATTTAGCCATTATGGCCAGGATTCTCCCCTTCCTCATAGAATTTTTGTTATAGAAAGAAGTGTTTATTTTTGCTTCCAACCACATCTTTTCTGTATGAGCTGTAGGGTTTTCAATATATACGGTCTCTGCTTTCCTAACCTCTCATAGCATGAAAATCTCCCAGGAATTGGTCTCTATCTTTATGGGTGAGATCGTCCTTAATAAGCTAGCCTCTAACAAAGGCCTTAAGGGTGTCCCAGTACATCCCTGTCTGCTGCTTTTTGGTTGATGCTAATAAAGTCAGAGATTGCATTTCTGGGTCTGGGAATAATAATAGCCAGAATGGGTTTATTTTCCAATAGGAAGGAGGACCAGCGACTATTATCTGAGCCCAAAAAGGGGAGTGATCGAATACCATCCTCGGCTCGTATCGAGAGGTAGAGATTAATGGGAGCATTTGCTCATTACAAAGACCGAGGTCAATTCTGGAGAGGCCCCTATGTGAGGCTGAGTGGCAAGAATATACTCTAGATTGGGGGTTTCTGATGTGCCAGATATCATGCAGTCCCATCTCCATAAGGAGTTTAACAAATGGTGTCTGACCCTTTACAGGAAACTGTCGAGGGTGGGCAGCCATAAATTTGTCAAGCTCCATAATCTAAGTAGTTATTAAAGTCACCCACAATTAGAGGTGGGACATTTGGATGAAGGGCTAAAAAGCCTGCAAAGATTTTGAGAACTTCTGCAGAGAAGGGAGGTGGGATGTATATTCGCTAATATACAGTCAAGCCCTTCTAGATTTCATCTTAGAAAAATAGAATGACTATTTTTATCAATAACCGATAGTCAGCAAGAGAAGGAAACCCCCATGCGGAATCAATATGCTCACTCCTCGGGTATACGAGGAATAGGAAGAGTGAAATTGATGTTTGAATATACGGGCAGAGAACCGGGAGGGTTAATCAATAGATAAATGTGTTTCTTGCAGGAAAATCTTGCAGCCTAGATGCTTTGCCTTATGTGTTACAGCCATCCTTTTCACTCTATTGCCCAGGCCTCTCACATTCCCACCTAATGTTACATGAGATTTAGACATGTTAACACTGCAAAAAACAAATAAAGGGTTACAATTTTCTCTGAGGGAGAGAGCGTTTTCTTCATGGAGTGGAAGGAGCCATAATGCAGTAGTCTCGAGATCCTAGAGATTTCAAGTCTGATGTAAGGTAATCCTGTCTTCTCAGAGCAAAATGATATTTCTAAAGAAAAAAGTCATTTAAAAGTACTCGCGGCTATAATGAATTGTCGGTCCTGGCAATACACATAAAAGTCATTTAAAAAACTGCTTGGGATTCCCCCACAGTCCATTACCAGACCCTTTGGGTCTGGTATGAATATTAAGGGGAACCTCGAACCAAATTTTTTTTTTTTTTTAAATGACGTGGGGGTCCCCCTCAAAATCCACACTAGACCCTTCAGGTCTGGTATGGATTTTAAGGGGAACCCCGCGCCAATTTTTTTTTTTTTTAAATGGCGTGGGGTGCCTCGCAACCTAGCAGGGTGCAGGAAAAGAGGGGGGGACGAGAGAGCGCCCCCCCCCCCTCCTGAACAGTATCAGGCCACATGCCCTCAACATGGGGAGGGTGCTTTGGGGTAGCCCCCCAAAGCACCTTGTCCCCATGTTAATAGGGACAAGGGCCTCATCCCCACAACCCTTGCCCGGTGTTTGTGGGGGGTCTGCGGGCGGGGGGGCTTATCGGAATCTGGAAGCCCCCTTTAACAAGGGGACCCCCAGATCCCAACGCCCGCCCACCCCCCATGTGAAATGGTAACTGGGTACAAATGTACCCCTACCATTTCACAAAGTGTGAAAATGGTATTAAAAAAAACACAAGACACGGCTTGGGACAAGTCCTTTATTAAAAAATAAAAAATAGGTGTCCCACGAAGTCCATTCATCTTCTTCTCTCGCACCGACAGACCGAAAAAGAAAAAAAAAGCTGTATGCTGCCATTGATCTGCCTGCATGGGAGGCACCCGCCGTAATGACCGGCCTCTCAGGTGACAGCTCTTCTATAACTGAGGGCGGGGCCACATGATGACATCGCTGGGTGACCCCGCCCGCCTCTTTACGCACGGGGACATCCCAATGGCTTTCCCGTAGTGTCAGAGTGGGCGGAGTCACCCGGTTACGTAGCCAAGTGGCCCCGCCCCCTCTGACGCTACAGGAAAGGCAGATGGGTGGGGGCGTGCGGCTTTTTTTTTTTTTTCGGTCCGACGGTGCGAGAGAAGATGATGAATGGACTTTGTGGGACACTTATTTTTTAATAAAGGACTTGTCCCAAGCCGTGTCTTGTCTGTGTTTTTGTTTTTTGTTTTTTACCATTTTCACACATTTTATACATTTGACACATTTAATACATTTGTACACAGTTACCATTTTACACAGGGGGGAGGGCCGGGATCTGGGGGTCCCCTTGTTAAAGGGTGATTACAGATTCCGATAAGCCCGCCCGCCCGCAGACCCCCACAACCACTGGGCAAGGGTTGTGGGGATGAGGCCCTTGTCCCCATCAACATGGGGACAAGGTGCTTTGGGGGGCCGCTAACCCAAAGCACCCTCCCCATGTTGAGGGCATGTGGCCTGGTACGGTTCAGGAGGGGGGGCGCTCTCTCGTCGTCGCCCCCCCCCCCTTTGTCCTGTGGCCTGCCAGGTTGCGTGCTCGGATAAGGGTCTGGTATGGATTTTTGGGGGGACCCCACTCCATTTTGCTCTCGGACTGTTATAAACACGGGAAAAATGTGCCACTTTACAGGCATACTAGAGACTCCCCCCAGGTACGAAATTTAAAGGAATATTTCACTTTTATTGTTTTACTTTAACCACTTGATATCCGCGCTATAGCCGGATGGCGGCTACAGCGCGGACCTGAATTCCCGGGAGGCCGTCATATGACTGCCTCCCCTGTGCACGCGCCCCTGGAGCACGCTGTGATCACCGAGTCACTGAGACTCGGGTGATCACCTATCTAAGTAAGGGGCCGTCACTGCCACTTGTCAGTGCCCATCATCGCTGCCTCATCAGCGTACATCAATGAAGGAGAAAAATTACCCTTTTTTAACATTTTATAACAAAAAATAAAAACCGCAGAGGTGATCAAATACCACCAAAAGAAAGCTCTATTTGTGGGGAAAAAATGATAAAAATTTCATTTGGGTACAGTGTTGTATGATCGCGGAATTGTCATTCAAAGTGCGTCAGCGCTGAAAGTTTGTCTGGATAGGAGGGGGGTTTAAGTGCCCTGTAAGCAAGTGGTTAAGCATTATTAAAATCACTGCTCCCAATAAAAACGGCCATTTTTAAAACTTTTTTTTTGCATTGATACATGTCCCCTGGGGCAGGACCCAGGTCCCCAAACACTTTTTATGACAATACCATGCATATTAACCTTTTTAAAATGAGCACTTTTGGTTTCTCCCATAGACTTTTAAAGGGTGTTCCCCAAATAGTTTGCTATTCGGCGAACAGCCAATGTTCGAGTCAAATTCATGTTCGACCTGAACATAAAGTTCGTCCGTCCCTAATAAAGTACTGTCCCTTGTGCTGTTTTAAAAAAAAAAAAAAAAAAAGTGAATTGCACCTAGCCTTTAAAATGGTTGGTTGTAAAGGCTGAAGTTTCTTTTACCTTCATACATTCTCTGCATGAAGATAAAAAAACCTTTGAGCAGCTCCCCCCCTCAGCCCCCCCTAAACCTCACCTGAGCCCCCTCTCGATTCAGGAATGTGTACGGGAGCCTCGGCTGTTCTGGGACTCCCTCTACTTATTGGCTGAGACACAGCAGCGGGAGACATTGGCTCCCACTGCTGTCAATCACAGCCACGGAGCAGAGAGCTGAGGGGCAGGGCGCGTGGCTCAGGAGCAAGCATGCACCAGTGCTGCCTATAGCAAGTGGCTTGCTAATGATGGGGCCACTGGTCAAGGGGGAGGAGCCAGGAACGCCGGCAGGGGACCTGAGAAAAGGATGATCAAGGCTGCTCTGTGCAAAACCACTGCACAGAGCAGGTAAGTATATGTTTTGTTATTTGCAAAAAAAAAAAAAAACCTTTTTTTTTAATATCATTTTAAGTGCGACTTTCTCTTCTTAGGACTTCAGAGTACATCTGATAAGAATATAATGGAGCAGTACAAGGAGCTGCTCAACAGATGTGATCAGTGTTTCAATTCCATCAGCGCCTTGTTAACCAGCAAAGATGCTAAGGTACTTCATTTTTTGTTTTTATTATTTTATCAATAAACTGATTTAAGATGGCTAGAGGAGAAAGATAAATTGCGTCCAATCATTTAAATGCTGTCTTAAGATTTACAGTTTGCACAAGAAATATGGCGTTTGCCATGCTAGCTTCAGCTTGATCGCTGTAGAATTCTAAAGTGCATCACTAGAGGGATCACCAGCAGGAGAAAGGAGAATATTATCATAAAACTTTAGAAAAAATACATAGGTTGAAAAAAGACACAAGTCTATCTCTATCTCCGTCTCCGTCTCCGTCTCTGTCTCTATCTCTCCTCCTTCTCTCCTCCTTCTCTCCTCCTTCTCTCCTCCTTCTCTCCTCCTTCTCTCCTCCTTCTCTCCTCCTTCTCCTATATCTCCATCGCAAAACTTTTATTTGTTACTTACTTTTACTTGTACTCACTTTTGTTGCCAGCAGTTTAGCCATTAATGGCTGTGTGTTGAGTTATTTTGAGGGGACAGCAAATTTACACTGTTATACAAGTTGTACACTCACTACTTTACATTGTAGAAAAGTCATTTCTTCAGTGTTGTCACATGAAAAGATAGAGTAAACTATTTACAAAAATGCAAGGGGTGTACTCACTTTTGTGAGATACTCTGTGTGTGTTTTGTGTCATATATGTATATACACACGCACACACATTTTAGTGATCTTTATTTTTAGGTGGTTTTAGCAGTATACTGGATTGCATTTTAACCCCTTCTCGACCAGCCACTGCAGTTCTACTGCGGCAGGTTGGCTCCCCTGGGCGAAACGTTGTTACCTTACGTCGCTTAGCATTTTGACCACTAGGGGGCGCGCCCGCGGTTCGCCGCCGATGCGAGTGCCCGGCGAGCGAGATGACCGCTGGGCACCCGCGTTTGCTCGTAACAGAGCGAGAACCGGGATCTGTGTGTAAACACACAGATCCCGGTTCTCTCAGGGGAGAGGAGACAGATCGTGTGCTCAAAGCCGTTGATCGCCCCCTAGTGTTAACCCCTTCCCTGCCAGTGACATTATTACAGTAATCAGTGCATTTTTATAGCACTGATCGCTGTATAGTTGTCACTGGTGCCAAAAAATATGTCAAGTGTCCGATCTGTCTGCCACAATATCGCAGTCCCGATTTAAAAATAGCTGATCACCGCCATTACTAGTAAAAAATAGTAATGATGCCATAAATCTATCCCCTATTCTGTAGACGCTATAACTTGCGCTAACCAATCAACATAAGCTTATTGCGATTTGTTATTTTGTTATTTAACCACTTGACCACTGGGCACTTAAACCCCCTTAATAACCAGACCAATTTTCAGCTTTTGGTGCTCTCACATTTTGAATGACAATTACTCAGTCATGCAACACTGTATCTATATGAATTTTTTGTCCTTTTTTTCACACAAATAGAGCTTTCTTTTGGTGGTATTTAATCACCACTGGGTTCTTTATTTTTTGCGCTATAAAAGAAAAAAGACCGAAAAATCTGTAAAAAAAAATGAATTTTTCTTCGTTTCTGTTATAAAATTTTGAAAATTAGTAATTTTTCTTCATATATTTTGGCCAAAATTTATACCGCTACATATCTTTGGTAAAAATAACCCAAATTAGTGTTTATTATTTGGTCTTTGTGAAAGTTATAGCGTCCACAAGCTATGGTACCAATATCTGAAAATTGATCACACCTGAAGTACTGACGGCCTATCTCATTTCTTGAGACCCTAACATGCCAGAAAAGTACAAATACCCCCCAAATGACCCCTTCTTGGAAAGAAGACATTCCAAGGTATTTAGAAAGATGCATGATGAGTTTTTTGAAGTTGTCATTTTTTCCCACAATTCTTTGTAAAATCAAGTTTTCGTTTTTTTTTTTTTACAAAATTGTCATATTAGCAGGTTATTTCTCACACACAGCATATGCATACCACAAATTACACCCCAAAACACATTCTGCTATTACTCCCAAGTATGGCGATACCACATGTGTGAGACTTTTACACAGCGTGGCCACATACAGAGGCCCAACATGCAGGGGAGCACCTTCAGGCATTCTGGAGCACCCAGGCCAATTCTGACATTTCTCTCCTACATGTAAAAATCATCATTTATTTGCTAGAAAATTACATAGAACCCCAAAACATTATATATGTTTTTTTAGCAAAGACCCTAGAGAATACAATAGCGGTCATTGCAACTTTTTATCTCGCACGATATTTGCGCAGCAATTTTTCGAACGCGTTTTTTTTGGAAAAAAAAACAGTTTTTTGCTTTAAAAAAAAAAACAAAACCGTAAGGATAGCCCAATGTTTTTGCATAATATGAAAGATGAAGTTACGCCAAGTTAATAGATACCTAACATGTCACCTTTCAAAATTGCACACGCTTGTAGAATGGTGCCAAACTTCGCCACTTAAAAATCCCCATAGGCGACGCTTTAAAATTTTTTACTGGTAACAAATTTTGAGTTACAGAGAAGGTCTAGGGCCAAAATTATTGCTCTCGCTCTACCGATCGCAGCGATACCTCACATGTGTGGTTTGAACACCGTTTTCATATGTGGGCGGGACTTACGTATGCGTTCGCTTCTGCATGCGAGCACACGGACAGGGGCGCTTTAAAAAATTTTTTTTTTTTTTTATTGTTCATTTTACTTTAATTATTTTAGTTTGACACTTTTTTCCAAAAAAAAAAATTTTTTTGATCACTTTTATTCCTATTACAAGGAATGTAAACATCCCTTGTAATAGGAATATGGCATGACAGGTCCTCTTTACAGTGAGATATGGGGTCAATAAGACCCCACATCTCACCTCTAGGCTGTTCCTGAAATTAAAAAAAAAAAAAAAAAAAAAAAAGATCCTGGCTTCGATCGTAGCGGTGAGTCGGTAGAAGCACCGGAGGGCGGCGGGAGGGGGGGCGTCCCCTCTCGCCTCCCGTAACAATGATCAAGCAGTGTAACAGCTGCTATGATCGTTCTCATGGTATAGGGAATCGCCGGCTGAAAAATATGATATCTGAATGATGCCTGTAGCTGCACCCATCATTCAGATATCCCCGCACAAAGTCAAGGACGTCGTATGACGGAAGGCGGGAAGTGGTTAAAACGCTTTTTTTTTTTTAACACAAAGTTGTCCATTTATACAATATTTCTAACACATAGCATGTATATACCAAAAATGACCCCCCAAAATAGATTCTCCTACTCCTCCCGAGTACGGCGATACCACATGTGTGAGACTTCCACAGCCTGGTCACATACAGAGGCTGGGTATGGCTGAGCATGGCTGGGTATTGCAGAGTATCGCCGAGTATGACTGGGTATGGCAGAGTATGGCTGGGTATCACCGAGTATTGCAGAGTATGGCTGGGTATGGCAGAGTATTGCGGGTTATGGCAGAGTATTGCAGATTTTTGCGGGGTATGGCAGAGCATGGCTGGGTATGGCAGAGCATGGCTGGGTATGGCAGAGCATGGCTGGGTATGGCAGAGCATGGCTGGGTATGGCAGAGCATGGCTGGGTATGGCAGAGCATGGCTGGGTATGGCAGAGCATGGCTGGGTATGGCAGAGCATGGCTGGGTATGGCAGAGCATGGCTGGGTATTCCAGGGTATTGCGGGGTGTGGCAGAGTATTGCGGGGTGTGGCAGAGTATTGCGGGGTGTGGCAGAGTATTGCGGGGTGTGGCAGAGTATTGCGGGGTGTGGCAGAGTATTGCGGGGTGTGGCAGAGTATTGCGGGGTGTGGCAGAGTATTGCGGGGTGTGGCAGAGTATTGCGGGGTGTGGCAGAGTATTGCGGGGTGTGGCAGGGTATTGCGGGGTGTGGCGGGGTATTGCGGGGTGTGGCGGGGTGTGGCGGGGTGTGGCGGGGTATTGCGGGGTGTGGCGGGGTATTGCGGGGTGTGGCGGGGTATTGCGGGGTATGGCAGAGTATTGCAGGGTATTGTGGGGGGTATGGCAGAGGGAATTGCAGAGCATGCAGAGTAGTAGGGATGGCTGAGCATGGATGGATGGCTGGATGTCTCTGTGCAGCGCTGTGGGCACTACAGATGCAGCCCACAACGCTGCAGCCATCCATCCATCCGCCTCTCCGGTCACTGTGTACCGATTGGTACACAGGAGAGGGGGAGGAGAGGAACCGGCGTCATCAGATGACGCCGGTTTGTTGACATGTGATCGCTCCGTCATTTGACAGAGCGATCACATGGTAAACGGCCGCGATCAGCGGCCATTTACCGGGATCTGTGATGCGCCGGGTCCTCTGGACCCGGCGGTCACGGATGCTCTCGAGTGCGCGCCCTAGGGGGCGCGCGAGAGCAGAATTCTGGGAGGACGTCCCTGGACGCCCTCCCAGAGTTAAACAACCGCCCTGTAGCCGTCATTTGGCTATGGGCCGGTTGTTAAGTGGTTAAAAAAAAAAAAAAAACTTTTTTGCTATAATAAATATCCCAATTGAAAAAAAATTTTAAAAATTTTCTCAGTTTAGGCCAATATGTATTGGCCTAAACTGAGGAAAAAATGTTTTGTTTTTTGTTTTTTTCAATTGGGATATTTGTTATAGCAAAAAGTAAGATATTGATTCTTTTCCCCAAAATTGACGCTCTTTTGTTTTATAGTGCAAAAAAATAAAAACCGTAGAGGTGATCAAATACCACCAAAAGAAAGCTCTATTTGTGGGGAAAAAGAGCGTCAATTTTGTTTGGGAACAACGTCACACGACCTCGCAATTGTCAGTTAAAGCGACGCAGTGCCGTATTGCAAAAAATGGCCTGTTCATTGAGCGGCCAAATCTTCCAGGGCTAAAGTGGTTAAAGCAATCCTTCCCTTTATACCAGTGTTTATACACACGTATTTTACCGCAACTTAATGTATTTTTTTTTTTTTTATGAAGCGGCATATACATGATACCACCTTCTGTACATTTAATATCCTTTTGGCAGGACAAGAAGACCAGGTTTGAGCTGCAAAAAGCTGTCTTACTTCCAGTCGGTCAGATTTCTTCAGATCTAAGTGAGTTAAAGTGAATATGCCCAAATGTTTTAGTGTTTTGTGCATTTCCTTTTTTTTTTTTTTTTTTTTTTTTTTTTTTTTTTAGTGTGTGGGGAGGGAAGCAAACTAAAGCTGGGTATATACATTGTATGTGTGTTTGTGTGGTTTTTTTTTTTTTTTTGGTTTTTTGTTTTGTTTTTTTTTGTTTTTTTTTTTATCCTCTTTTCAATACAACAATGTGTGATGTGGGGATCCCTTCGCGTGCTATTGTATTCTACCTGAGGGTTCACTCCCTCACCAGAATACACTAATCTGCAAGCGCTGATTGAATGCTGGTTTTCCAGGAAGACTGTTTGATAGAAACCAGTCTTTGGACCAGCTTTTGTTGAACAGGCAGTGGTACACATGTACTGAAAGTCGCCCTCTTCCTCCTGTGCACCAGACTTAACAGCAAAAATGTATTAAAGTGAAAATGTTACTGCTAACAAAAAAAAGTATTTGGGGTACAGTCGCATCTAAAAATGCATAACTTTCATGGGTGCGCCAGATGTGCTTACAACAGCAACCTGTTATTCGCAGGAAAAAAGTTTTAAGGAAAATTACTACCCTAGGGAACCAAGGACGTATGTAGCACTTGGTCCTGTTTCAGATCTATACAGCCGTTGCCAACCTGTCTGGACGGTCCACCCAATTGTATGACCATGGGGATGGAATTGTGAATGACCGCAATTCGGAGACCAGCAATGTCATTTACTCTTCGGGCTGTGTGATCGATCTGTGGCTGCTTGTAAACATAGGCAGGCAACATTGCCTGTCATACACTGCATTGGTCCGGACACCGCTGATGGTTCTTTCAGAACCGTAAAATATAACTCGGGCTGTGTGATCCATTTTCCAGTGCTGTGTATGTTTATAAGCAGCTACAGATGGATCACACATGCCATGCAGTGCTAATTTTTTTTTCCTTCTTTAACTTTGTTTTTATTGAGATGATCGTATATAACTCATAAACAATAGAGCCCACAGGCCCGTGCAGTGTATGTTTTCGTTCTGCGCACACAGGAAAAAGGAAGGTACGATTTTTATAACTAGAAGAACTCTGCTCGCTAGTACGTAGAACAGAAACCTATAGAGTGGTCAACTGTGCATGGCGGACCCATAGGACATGGGAATGTGACATTCAGTGCATCCAGAAAGTATTCACAGCGCTTCACTTTTTTTCATTAATTTTGTTTTGATATGTTATGTTACAGCCCTATTCCAAAATGGATTAAACTAATTATTTTCAGCCCACTTCCTGTTTCTTGTCTGGAAAAAAGCCTAGGCTTATGACATCATGCACACCTTTTTCTCACTCTCAGGAGTTTGCCAGGAAGGGAGGGGGGGTGAGTCATAAGAGGGCCAATGAGAGCTGCAGAGCAGGAGTTGTGTTTCTGTGTAAATCCAGCAAGTGAACAGGCAGCAGCTTCAGCTGCCCACAGTTAAAATGGTTGCAGCCAGACTTGGTGGAGTGAGATTTCTTTAGCATAGTTGGCAAGTACAGGATCACAGTATATATGAAATAATATGCAAAGTGGTTGGTGGGAAGCTTCAGAATGGCAAAATGTTTTTATTACAAATTAATATGAGCAGACTGCAGTTCCTCTTTAAACCCAGCGGTTCATAGTCCTGATATGTGCCTGCTGTATCATTTATATTTGTATGAAAAAGTCTCCTGTTTTGTATTGCTTCCTTTGTGTGAAATCCCTGGCATTCCTGCTAGTTCCACACTAGGCTTGAGTGCACAGCGTGGTCAGTTTTCTGGTTGTGGTGAGAACTTGGACTGCTCTCCTCCAATGATCAGAGCTGTGCTGACGCACCCTGCACAGCCGTTCACTGGGAAGATCAGTGTACTGCTGTTTTTCCTCCCTTAGCTCCTTATGCAGCTGAGAATAGAGGAAATGTGATCACTTATAAAAACTGGAAAAATGTGTTTTTGTTTTGTTTTTTGTTTTTGTTTTTTTTAATCTATACACCATGTTTTTACCTTTTTTCATTTTGTTTTAAACTGGATTTTTTTTTCTTTTTCGTCCTTTTTTTCACTTTAAATGTTGCTCTTTACGTGACCATAATTGTCTGTCTTGTCTTTTCCTTCCACAGCTAATGTGCAGGAGGTTTTTAAAAAACTGAACACCCTTCTGACAGGAGGGGAAGTTAGGACCCTTGAGAAGTCTGTGTCTCTCTCTATACATGCTCTGGCTTCGGACTTTGTAAATTACAAGCTGGCTGAGAGGTTTGTGGTAAGTCTTCTGTTAGACATTAGAACTTGTATCCCACATCCTCTTGTATTGTATTCCTGAGTATTTTTCAGAAACTCCTATTGTAGTTTTGTGTTTCCAGACCTTTTTATAGATGTGCTTTTTGTTTATTGTCCACAGACCCAGGCAGAACAAGAGGTAGCGTCCCATCACGAATCTGCTTTTCCTTTAGCAATGGTGGTTTCCGGGATATGGGAGAGGCACCCCCAAGTGGGTGAGCTCTTCCTCGCTCACCTGTATAAGAAGTGCCCTTATTCTGTGCCTTTTTACCCAGCATATAAAAAAGGTGTTCCTATGATAGACTACCAAAGGTAAGCATTAATGCAAAATTCTAATACACGAGAGATCTGTGCACAAGGCGGCTGTTTCCTGCTAGGAATAAGAGAACCATAAGAATGCTTACACTCTAACAACTCCAAACTTTCTAAACAAAGGTTTACTTCAGACTTTTTAGGGGGGCCGAACTGCCCATCAGTAGAAAATGTTTCAGCATCAGTTGGAGTAAACCATGCCCCATTGTTGGGGTCAGTGGGGGGAACTGTGCCCCATTGTTGGGGTCAGTGGGGGGAACTGTGCCCCATTGTTTGGGTCAGTGGGCGGAACTGTGCCCCATTGTTTGGGTCAGTGGGCGGAACTGTGCCCCATTGTTTGGGTCAGTGGGCGGAACTGTGCCCCATTGTTTGGGTCAGTGGGCGGAACTGTGCCCCATTGTTTGGGTCAGTGGGCGGAACTGTGCCCCATTGTTTGGGTCAGTGGGCGGAACTGTGCCCCATTGTTTGGGTCAGTGGGCGGAACTGTGCCCCATTGTTTGGGTCAGTGGGCGGAACTGTGCCCCATTGTTTGGGTCAGTGGGCGGAACTGTGCCCCATTGTTTGGGTCAGTGGGCGGAACTGTGCCCCATTGTTTGGGTCAGTGGGCGGAACTGTGCCCCATTGTTTGGGTCAGTGGGCGGAACTGTGCCCCATTGTTTGGGTCAGTGGGCGGAACTGTGCCCCATTGTTTGGGTCAGTGGGCGGAACTGTGCCCCATTGTTTGGGTCAGTGGGCGGAACTGTGCCCCATTGTTTGGGTCAGTGGGCGGAACTGTGCCCCATTGTTTGGGTCAGTGGGCGGAACTGTGCCCCATTGTTTGGGTCAGTGGGCGGAACTGTGCCCCATTGTTTGGGTCAGTGGGCGGAACTGTGCCCCATTGTTTGGGTCAGTGGGCGGAACTGTGCCCCATTGTTTGGGTCAGTGGGCGGAACTGTGCCCCATTGTTTGGGTCAGTGGGCGGAACTGTGCCCCATTGTTTGGGTCAGTGGGCGGAACTGTGCCCCATTGTTTGGGTCAGTGGGCGGAACTGTGCCCCATTGTTTGGGTCAGTGGGCGGAACTGTGCCCCATTGTTTGGGTCAGTGGGCGGAACTGTGCCCCATTGTTTGGGTCAGTGGGCGGAACTGTGCCCCATTGTTTGGGTCAGTGGGCGGAACTGTGCCCCATTGTTTGGGTCAGTGGGCGGAACTGTGCCCCATTGTTTGGGTCAGTGGGCGGAACTGTGCCCCATTGTTTGGGTCAGTGGGCGGAACTGTGCCCCATTGTTTGGGTCAGTGGGCGGAACTGTGCCCCATTGTTTGGGTCAGTGGGCGGAACTGTGCCCCATTGTTTGGGTCAGTGGGCGGAACTGTGCCCCATTGTTTGGGTCAGTGGGCGGAACTGTGCCCCATTGTTTGGGTCAGTGGGCGGAACTGTGCCCCATTGTTGGGGTCAGTGGGGGGAACTGTGCCCCAAGGGCCAGATCAAAGCAAAGGGCTGCATCTGGCCCCTGAGCTACAGTTTGAAGACCACAGGTCCTAAAGGATGCTTAGATAAACATATGGGTATGATTTACTAAAACTGGAGTGCCAAATCTGGTGCAGCTGTGCGTGGTAGCCAATTGGCTTCTAACAGTTCAATTAACCACTTGATCTTCAGAAGGTTTTACCTCCTTCATGACCAGACCATTATTTGCTATTCAGCACTGTACTACTTTTAACTGGCATTTGCGTTGTCATGCAACACTGTACACAATTTTAAAAAATGTACATTATTCTTTTCACACAAATAGAGCTTTCTATTGGTGGTATTTAATCGCCACTGGGTTTTTTACTATATAAAATCAAATTTCTTCATAGATTTTGGCCAAAATGTATTCTGCTTTATGTCTTGGTAAGGGGAAAAAAATCCCAATAAGTGTATATTATATGGTTTGTGTGACAGCCTACAAACTATGGTGTATGTGTATGTATATAGCCATGGTGTTAGCCATGGTGTTAGCCAAATCACCCCACTGCCAGACTTCATGCATCCTTTCCAGAGACAATGAACAGTCTTTTTGCAAGCTTTGTTTTTTGTTGTTTTATTGGGGGTTACAACTTGGATAGGGATATGCCCATAGACTTCATCATTGACATCATATTTAAAGATTCCAATACACTTTGAATAAAGTTAGAGCCTGAAGATTGAATGTGCATAATAGACTAGATATGAATCTTCTCCTGCATCTCCATGCAGACTGTTACTCCTCCTGCATCTCCATGCAGACTGTTACTCCTCCTGCATCTCCATGCAGACTGTTACTCCTCCTGCATCTCCATGCAGACTGTTACTCCTCCTGCATCTCCATGCAGACTGTTACTCCTCCTGCATCTCCATGCAGACTGTTACTCCTCCTGCATCTCCATGCAGACTGTTACTCCTCCTGCATCTCCATGCAGACTGTTACTCCTCCTGCATCTCCATGCAGACTGTTACTCCTCCTGCATCTCCATGCAGACTGTTACTCCTCCTGCATCTCCATGCAGACTGTTACTCCTCCTGCATCTCCATGCAGACTGTTACTCCTCCTGCATCTCCATGCAGACTGTTACTCCTCCTGCATCTCCATGCAGACTGTTGTTTCTAAGAGTTTTTTCATCCAACACCGAGTGAGGGGCAGAAACATCACCATTGACCGTGTAAAAGCGATGGTCCTAGACCTCTTCACCTTCTGCCCAAACTTATTTCTTCCTGTACATAGTTGATTCCTCCTGCACAAACTTGTAGTTGCTAATTAAAGTATGACACATCCTCTTCTATTGAGTAGTATGAACTCACTCTGAATAAGCCCCTCTACTGGCTCTGGTGACTCGCTGCTACGAGGCCTGAGGCCTGCAGAATCTCTCCCCGGAGGCCTAGTAGGTTAGAAGCCTGTCATCTAGGAAATGAACTACTGCTACCAGCCAGCCCAACTTGCAAACCATGTGCCCTCCGGCCACACTGATTTGACACACATCCCCACAGTCTCCTCTCTGATCCAGGACTTCTCACCATCCACCATGTGCGTGATAAAGTCTCTGCTAGTGACCGTGTAGAAGCAGAGTTCCCTCACAGATTCCCTGGCACCTCCAGCCATCCACTGTGGTAACGCTCACCGACCTTCCAGCCCTGAGTCCTTGATGAGGAACTTGCCTGGACCATGCGTACTGACAGCTTCTCTGCCCCTCTGCTCCAGGAGTTCCCTGCCACCGACCGTGTGGTGACAGAGACATTGCCAATGTCCGTTTAGAACAGGGATATGCAATTAGCGGACCTCCAGCTGTTGCAGAACTACAAATCCCATGAGGCATTGCAAGACTCTGACAGCCACAAGCATGACACCCAGAGTCATAGGCATGATGGGACTTGTAGTTTTGCCACAGCTGGAGGTCCGCTAATTGCAGATCTCTGGTGTAGAGGCAATGTTCCCTCACAGCTCTCCCCGGGCCTTCTCCTGCGATCGGTACATTTCCCCCCCCCCCCCCCCCCCCCAGACAGTGGTGTCCTGCTGCGGCTGTCTAGCACTCCATTCCTCACTTCACCCAGTCATCATCTCCTCCCCAGAGACATGTGACATCAGCTTATATATGAGGCCGCCCCCTGCCAATACCGATGGGGATTGGTCAGGCCCAGCTCCCTTTTCTAGAACATTCTCCTAGAAACAGGGGAGGCGCCTCAGAACTGATGTGAAGGGGGTCACACCTATTGCTACTCTGACCACTCCCAGCCCCCAGATCAAAACAGATAGGCCTAGCATGCAGCATACGCCTGCCTAAATTTGCCTGTGCTGAACAAAGCATAGTAATATAACCCTTACTAGCACCTACCTACTGGTAGAGGGTGCTACATTTTATGGATGGATAGATAGATATATTAATATAAATATTTTCAAATGATAAATTAAAATATATATGTATGTGTGTGTGTGTGTGTGTGTGTGTGTGTATGTATGTATGTATGTATATATATATATATATATATATATAAATATAATATAATATAATATAATATAATATAATATAATATAATATAATATAATATATATATATATATTACATAGGGGGACTCTTTATTTTATTAGCATTAACCATGCCTTTCCATGTATTGAGCAGTGATAACTTATCACTGCTTAATAAACTGACATCTCGGTGTTTCAGTGAATTTCTGGTACTGTAATCTTGTATAGTCTCATGAGATTCCAGTATCAGGGGCCGTTCTCCACTGTTTGAAGCATTTGTAGATTGCTTCACTCCTCCAAAGGAGAAGCGATCTACAAAGCTTCATAAACTGGCACCGAGAGGAGAACGATCTCCTCTGAGAATGCCGGAGAATGAAGCAGCGACATTTTTTCACTACTTCATAAACTGACACCTGTGTGTTGGTCTATCACATAAAATACATTTTGTTTTTGATTGTAACTCGACAAAATGTGGAAAATTTCAAAGGGTGTGAATACTTTTTCAAGGCACTGTATTCCCTTCATTTAAATACTTGGAGGAGTTTTACTAGCTTTACCCAAAATACCTCAAGCACTGTGCTAAAGGCTGGTCACCAGTATGGTCTGTAGGCTCCCTGCAGCTGATCTTTTCCCGATTACTCACTTACCATGCCTTTTTCTTCACTGTAGTAAGTGTAAGAGGTGCCAGACCTTCCTTTTTTTTCAATCCTGTATTGGAAGTGACCTGTTCAATGAATTAAGCTGACTAGTTCCGGTGATCTCCTATGGCACATATCTATCTTACCCATGGGTGGTCCTAAAAGAGGCAAAGGAAATGTAAGAAAGTGCCATTATTGTTAGCAGAATCCATAAAGAATTTTGCTAAAGCCTTATCAGAATGCAGTTAAACGAAGGCCTTTTGGGCACTCCCCCCGTACTGAGGTTATACAGCATCAAAGCCCTGATTAAGACTGGGCCCAATAGAATTTCTCTAAGCGTCTTCCAGGACAGCCCATGAGACCTTGGGCTCCTCCTACCAAGTCAAGAAACACGTTACCCCTACCAGATAAAAGGGTGGTCCTCCAGGCCCTATGTCCCTTATTTGTGTTTCCTCCGGACAGGGGGTAACATGTTCCTGGAACCTGCTCCCTTGGGTCTCATGAGCTGGGCCTCTGTATGGCTATTTTGGGGGCATATTACTAACCTTTTCCTCTGCCAGAAGAGGCATCTCCACTGGGGAAGTTGGCTGTTCTGCTGTTCCCTGTTCTCAGTGCCTGGAGAGGGCCAGGACCGGTGTGATGTCGGGCCCCAAGCGCGGTGCATTGCACTAAAAGCTCAGCTGAGCAGAGGTGTCTTTTTTTCCTGCCGAAAGCGTGGCTGATCTGCGCAGGGAGAAGAGGAAGCCGTGGCGCTCGAGGGGGCGGAGCTACTGCGCTACAAGCTGGCCCACAGGAAGTGCCTGGAGAGAGGTTATTTCCGGGGCATATGATGTCCTCATCGGGTGCCGGAGACGCGGTTCCAGTCTCCATAAATGGCGCGAACAGGGAACGCTGGCTGCTGGTGTTCTTTTGGTGTAAAGCAGCCAGGCTGTGGATGACCAAGAGGCAGGATGGATCTTTCAGAAGTACCTGCACAGGCAGCAGATGCAGTTCCCAACACCAGCACTTCACAGGTAAGCCTGGGGTGTTTTGTCACCAGCTTGCTATCCCTGTGAGTGTTCCCTCCCCCTCCCCCCTCTGTAGTAGTGGGTGTAAGGGGACACATTTCCTCCCTCCTGCACGTGGTATTACGGAGTGATTGGGTGGCTTATAATTACATTGAGGGTCATTTATTTTTGTCTAGCAGACCAAGACTCAGGACAAGGTGCAAGCGCAGCCACAAAAAAGGAAATGTGCGATTTGTGCAAACAAATTGAGCTCCTCCTGGAGCAAAGCAGTTTGTCGCACCTGTATAGAAGGCGTAGTAAAAGATGACCCGGTAGCCTCCTGTCAGAAAATATTATCTTCTGTCAGAGATGAGCTTACATCTACCTTCAGCTCATTCAAAACACTAATTGACAAGCTTCAGGCGCCAGCCGAGGGTCCGTCTTCAATTAGAGCTTCAGTCAATAGCACTCCACAGCAGGCGGAGAGTGAAAACTCTGAAGCGGAAGTCAGATCTACCCATTCTTCTCCGGAAGAATCGGGGTCAGATAGGGAGCCCTGGGATAAAGAATCCACAAGGGGCTCAAGGTTTAAGTTATCTTTAGAGGATGTGGATGACTTATTAAAGGCTATCTATACTACTCTTGAATTAAAAGAGGAAGAGGTTCAATTATCTAAACCTGATCTTATGTATAAGGGTTTGCGTAAGAAAAAGTCTAGAGTTTTTTCAGTACATAGTTCCCTGATTAATACTATCAAACTGGAGTGGGAAAATCCAGAGAGAAAACGTTTCTTTTCTGGTAACCTAAAAAGGTTTCCTTTTGATGAGGACTCAGCGCAGCCGTGGAACAAAAATCCTAAATTGGCCACACCTCTTTCAAAGGTTTCAAAAAATTGGGACCTAGCGTTTGATGATATGGGCGCGCTTAGGGACCCGATGGACAAAAGAGGGTATATCCTTCTCCACAGAGCCTGGGATTCGGCTATTGGGGATCTCAAACTCGCTCTGGCCTCCACATGTGTAGCCAAAAATCTGGAGGTATGGTTGACTCAGATTCAAACACATTTGTCGACTGGTACTTATAGAGAGCAGATTTTGAAGTCCTTCCCTCTCTCCTTTTTAAGGCAGTAGCATTTTTGGCTGATTCTTTCGCCGAGTAGGTAAGAATGACAGCCAGGACTTCGGCCTTAGTAAATCCGGCCAGAAGAAGCCTATGGCTTAAAACCTGGTCAGGTAATTCAGCCTCCAAGTTGCGCCTTTGTGGTCTTCCCCTTACAGGTGATCATCTTTTTGGCCCAGGACTGCAGGAGGCACTGGAACGCACAGCTGATAGGAAAAAGGCGTTTCCAGAGAAAAAGAAAAACCCAACAGCCAGAAAGTTTTTTTTTTTCCGTGGCCAGGGTAGACAGTAAGGTCCTAGAGAAAAAGACAACAGGGCCAAAAAGCATTGGACGGGGCACAAAGGCAGAGGAAAAGCGGGAGTCTTGTTTAATCCTCCTCAACAACCCGCCAAGCCAGTCACTCGGGTCCCCCAGTGGGAGGAAGATTGAGGTCCTTTCTCCCACAATGGGCGGCAGTTACCTCAAGTCCCTTCATCCTGGACCTAGTGACTAATGGGTACAGGCTGGAGTTTTCTTGCCAACCACCGGAGCAGTTTTTGGTCACCTTTCCTCCCCGAGATCGAGGGAAAGCAAAGGCTCTGGGTCTCCAAATTGGAGACTTATTAGATCAAAAAATCCTGATCCCTGTTTCCCGGCCAGACCAGGGCAAGGGATTTTATTCCCATATATTTGTCATCAAAAAGCCATCAGGGAAGTATCAGCTTATCCTGAACCTCCGGTCTTTAAACCATTCACTCAGATACAAGCATTTCCGTATGGAGACAGTGTTCACGATTTGGATTTGAGGGATGATTACCTTCACACCCCTATCCATCCATCGTTCCAGAGATTCCTGGGACTAGCAGGGAACAAAGACTCGGCACTTTCAGTTTCAAGCCCTCCCCTTCGGTCTGTCCTCAGCCCCATGCATTTTTACAAAGATGTTGAGGGAGAAGCTGGCTCCGCTAAGGTTAAAGGCGATAACTATTATCCCTTACCTGGACGACCTCCTTTTTAGTGGCAGAGGTCGCCAACAACAAAGGTTGTTCGCGGATCTCCGGATGGTGCAGGACTTCCTACAGTCCCTAGGCTGGTTGATAAACGTAGATAAATCCTTAATTCCAGCCCAGAAAGTGACATATCTGGGATACGATTTTTGCTCCGTAAACCAAAAAGTTTATCTTCCGCAGGAGAAAATTACAAAAATGATCCAAACTATGTCAGGATTACAGACCAACCAGTCGGTCTCGCTGAGACAGGTTTCAAGAGCAGTAGGTCTGATGACCTCATGCTTTCCTGCAGTACCATGGGCAAGATTTCGCCAATGTCCATTGCAACGGTTTTTATTAAGGAACTGGGACAGAGACGCAGGGTCCCTGGAGTCAAGGGTCTGGTTACCTGCCAGGGTAAAGAGAAGCTTGTGGTGGTGGAGGACAATCCTGCACCTAACGAGGTCTCCCATGGTCCATTCCTATATACCAGAGAATCACTACGGATGCGAGTTCCTGGGGATGGGGAGCTCACCTCAGCAATGCAGTGGCACAAGGAGTGGTCCTCGAGGGAAGCAAGTGCTTCATACAATCAGAGATAGCTGCTTGCAGTTCTGAGAGCCCTGCAGGCATTTCACACGGAAATCAGGGGTCACAATCTCCAAATTCTTTCCAACAATATCGCAACAGTTGCGCACCTCAACAAACAGGGAGGCACGAGAAGCCGGATACTTCAATCTATTGCCCAGGAGATTTTATCTTGGGCAGAAGGGAACCTGGCTTCAATTTCAGCCGTGCACCTGAAGGGGACACAAAATTGTCTTGCAGATTATCTCAGCTGCTTCCGGGTAGATCGGGACAACTGGTCCCTTCATCCCGAAGTGTTTGCGGATCTCAGCAAAAGATGGGGACATCCCGAAGTGGACCTGTTCGCAAATCAGAACAACCACAAGACAGGGAGGTTCTTTTCCTTGAACCCAGCAGATCAATCATTGGGGATCGATGCTCTGGCAAATCCGTGGCCATTCGGCCTCTGTTCTGCCTTCCCGCCGATCAGACTTATCCTGGAAATCCTCCGGAAGTTTCTTCTAGAAGAAACGGATCTCATCCTAATCGCCCCTTTTTGGCCCAAGAGGCCATAGTTTTCCCTGCTACAGACTCTGGTCTTGGAGCCTCTGCTGAGTCTTCCGAAGAGAGAAGACTTACTATCGCAGGGTGGTCCAGTGTCACACCCATAGGTGGTTTCATTAAACTTGACAGCTTGGTATCTGAAGAAAAGATACTGAGCGCCCAGGGATTCTCTGACAAGGTAGTCAAGATTCTGGTAAATTGCAGAAAACCAGTCACGAGAGCCATATATTCCAAGGGTTGGAAAAGATTTAACTCATGGTTATCTGAAAATCAAAGATTAGCTCATGATATCCCTTCAATTTTAGATTGTGTGTGTTTATTTTTTTATTTTATTTTTAAGAAGGTGTCGACAAAGGTCTTTGTTAGTACCTTAAAGGTGCAGGCGGCAGCTATCAGTGTGTTCCTCAAGTTTTTCTGTCATGAAAAATCCCACTATAGTCAGAATTTTTCAAATCAATCTCTAGGGCCAGACCAGTAGTGGTGAGAAGTTGTCCAACTTGGGACCTGTCCCTAGTACTTCAAACTCTGGTTGAATTTCCTTTTGAGCCTCTTGAGGATATCTCAGTTAAGTTACTCACATTAAAAACTTTTTCTTGTAGCTGTTACCTCAGCTCGTAGGGTAAATGAGTTGCAGGCCCTATCAGTGAGGAGCCTTTCCTCATGATTTTTGAGTCTCGAGTTGTTTTAAGAAGCGATCCAGGTTTTTTGCTCAAGGTGGCCAGTACATTCCACCGATCCCAGGACATTGTACTGCCAACCTTTTGTAGTTCGCCACAGGGCGACCTAGAAAGAAAGTTTTGTTTTTTAGACGTGAGAAGGATTCTCCTAGTCCTATCTTGAGGTCACCAAGACCTTTAGAAAAACTGATGCCTTGTTTGTCCTCTTTTCTGGAGTTCACAAGGGAAATAGTGCTTCTAAAGCCACATTGGCTAGATGGATAAAGCAAGCTATCTCTGAAACTTACAAAATTTAGAGAAGTTCCCCCACCTTTTTGTTACTGCGCACTCAACTAGAGCCTTGTCTACGTCTTGGGCTGAGAGGGCTGGTGCCTCACCGGAACAAATTTGCAGGGCTGCCACATGGTCCAGTTACTCGACCTTCATTAAACATTATCGCCTGGATCTCCTGTCAGCTCAGGAGCAGGCGTTTGGTCGTAAGGTTCTTCAGGCAGTTGTCCCTCCCTAGACCGGTAAGTTCTGGCTCATCGTCTCATGGGCTGTCCTGGAAGACGCTTGGAGAAAAGCTGAGTTAGACTTACCAGTAACTCCTTTTCTGAGAGTCTTCCAGGACAGCCGGTTTTGTCTGAAGTTATGTGTATTATGCATATGTTTTGCAGGGACGTCCTACGGTTCTTGAGAAGACTGACATGGGGCCTGGAGGACCGCCCTTTTATCTGGTGGGGGTAACGTTTTTCCTGTCCTGGTAGGAGCCCAAGGTCTCATGGGCTGTCCTGGAAGACTCTCAGAAAAGGAGTTACCAGTAAGTCTAACTCAGCTTTTTGATGTTATCAGCCGCTCATTGGTGCTCAGGTTGCCCAGCTAATGTGGTAAAAACGAGTACAGAGAGTCTGATTTATTACATAGTAGGCGAGGTTGAAAAAAGACACAAGTCCATCAAGTCCAACCTATGTGTGTGTTTATATGTCAGCATTACATTGTATATCCCTGTATTTTGTGGTCGTTCAGGTGCTTATCTAATAGTTTTTTTGAAACTATCGATGCCCCCCCGCTAAGACCACCGCCTGTGAAAGGTGTGACGAACGCGAGTCTCAGATCCCTGCCCTCCTTGATAACTCGTGACAAAGGACCGACCAACCTCACACCACGCTGTCACTTGCGTAACAATGCCACTCTCAGCTGCACCCAGCAAAAAGATTTTCCAGCTTGCGGGACCACAATCTAGTTGCCAGCAGCCTGAGAGCGATTGTCACTGGGCTAATTATGCAATTAACCCTTTAACTGCCACCAACCCCGTTTTTAAAATACCGAGCTGGGGGAGACTCGTAATTTTAGCAATACCAATTGGGAGTTTAGAATAAGCGTCCGCAACACACACTGCCACCACAGACAGGTCTGCTCAGAGGCCTTATGCCGCGTACACATGACCGGACTTTCTGGGAAACTAGGTCCGACGTGCCGGACTTTCTGAACAGACGGACTTGCCTACACGACCGGACTGTCCGGCAGACTAGTCCCGACGGACTTTCAGAATGAACGGACTTGCCCACACATGGCCAAGTCCGTTCATTTTGAACGTGACTTGGGTACGACGGAACTAGAAAAGGAAGTCAATCTCGCTGCTTTTATCGGCGAGATTGACACCTTGCGAGCCCCGTCGCGAGGCATACCAGGCCCTTAGGTCTGGTATGGATTTTAAGGGGAACCCCCAACATCAACATGGGGACAAGGTGCTTTGGGGGTGCCCCCCTCCCCCAAAGCACCCACCCCCCATGTTGAGGGCATGCGGCCTGGTACAGTTCAGGAGGGGGGGGGGGCGCTCGCTCGTCCCCACCCCCTTTCCTGACCGGCCGGGCTGCGTGCTCTAAGGGTCTGGTATGGATTTTGGGGGGACCCCCACGCTGATTTTTTTTTTTTTTTTTTTTTTTTTTTTTTATTTTGTCGTAGGGGATTCCCCTTAAAATCCATACCAGACCTAAGGGCCTGGTATGTCCTGTGCTCACCGCAATAGGAAAATGTAGTTTTTAACGGGGACCAGTTACGACGCGCAGCGCAAAACGCGCATGCGCAGTAGGGAACCGGGAAGTGAAGCCGCAATGCTTCACTTCCTGATTCCCTCACCTAGGATGGCGGCAGCAGCTGCCGAGAGTCGATTTTATCGGTGTCTGCTGCCAACATCGCTGGACCCTGGGACAGGTAAGTGGCCATGAATTAAAAGTCAGCAGCTGCAGTATTTGTAGCTGCTGGCTTTTAATATTTTTTTTTTTTTTTTTTTTAGGTGGACTCCCTCTTTAAGCTTTATTGCACAGACCGGTATCTGCTGGTTCTCTGAATTGAAAGGGTGACAGTTTTACGATAGGCCTGGACATCCTGCCAGGCCAACATTAGCTGTTTTTACAGACCTAGTCTGGTTCTGCTTTCTCTGTTGAGATAACAGCTCCTTTGAAGGATAAGCCTATGAATTCCTGAACATAAGGGAGGAGGGAGTGTGTTCAGATTTTTTACTGTAATGTTAAACTGTTAGCCAAGCTGTCTTGGCTGCCCTAAGGTTCTCAAACAACATGTCCACTAGCTAAAGCTTTTGCGTGTTCAGTACGTGATATCATTACAGAAGGGAGATCCACATCCTTGCCGCTCTTACAGTAAGGCGCCTTTCACATGGACAGCTGTTCTGCTGCAGTTAAAAGCATTTAATATGTTCTGTGAAATTTAAGACTCCAGGCACTGCGATCAGCTGCATTTGTACAAAGAGATTACCTGCGTTTACATGCAGCTGGGTTTAGCTGCTTTGGAACATTCTTGCCATTTCTGATGTGCTTCCTGTTGCTTTTCTTTCCTTGTTGCCGCTGCTATCCGCAGGAGAAATAGTACACTGCGATCACCTGCAGTTATGTGCAGATAGCTGCGCTAAATCGCTCCTGGACGTAGTCAATTCTATTTTTTCTATCCGCACCAAACCGCATGTAACTAAATCGCAGCTAAACGCAGTGTATGAATGGGGCCATAGGAAAGCATTGTGTGCTTTTAACCGCGGTAGAAAACTAGAAAATCCGCAGCTAAAAGCACAATTCTATCTGTCCGTGTGAAAGGGGCCTAAAAAACCCTCTACATAGTTTAAGGTTAAATCTCTTTTCTTCTACTAATTTTTAATGAATGGCCACGTGTCTTGTTAAACTCCCTTCCGCAAAAAAGTTTTATCCCTATCGTGGGGTCACCAGTACAGTATTTATAAATTGAAATCATATCCCCTCTCAAGCGTCTCTTCTCCAGAGAGAATAAGTTCAGTGCTCGCAACCTTTCCTCATAACTAATATCCTCCAGAACGTTTATTAGCTTAGTTGCCCTTCTTTGTACTCACTCCATTTCCAGTACATCCTTCCTGAGGACTGGTGTCCAGAACTGGACAGAATACTCGAGGTGCGGCCAGACCAGAGTCTTGTAGAGCGGGAGAATTGTCGTTTTATCTCTGGAGTTGATCCCCTTTTTAATGCATGCCAATATTCTGTTTGCTTTGTTAGCAGCAACTTGGCATTGCATTTGGCATTTTATGATCTTTCTCAGGATGCAAACAGGTCCTCTTACTTGTAGGCATAATGTATGCAGGAATTGCTGCAGAAATTACTGGCAGAAGACTGGCCATGGCTGAAGAAGACCACTTTTATATAGCCTTTTGAGGCATGCCCCTTACAGTCAAGGTCATTACTTGTTTCATAACCTTGTTAAAATTTAGGTCACATTTCAATGCAGTAGCTCCAGAATTAGGGGAATGCAGATCTATTAATATACTGTATGGGCAAACTATTGAGTTTAACCACTTGCCGACCGCCTCACGCCTATATACGTGAGCAGAGCGGCACGGGCAGGCAAAATCACGTACCTGAAACGTGATTGCCTTCCCGCGGGTGGGGGGTCCGATCGGACCCCCCCCCTGTGCCAGCTGCGGTCGGCATTTGGTTGGGAGCGATGAGAGACGAGGGGGAGACCATCCGATCGTGGCCCCCCCCCTCGCGATCGCTCCCAGCCAATGAGAGACATCCCCTGCCTCTGTATAGTACACAGAGGCAGAGGATGTGATGTCATCTCTCCTCGGCTGTCAGTTTCCGTTCCAGCGCCGAGGAGAGATGACATGTAAGTAAGTGCACAACACAAACACACACAGTAGAACATGCCAGGCATACATTACACCCCCGATCCCCCCCCCGATCGCCCCCCGATCCCCCCCCAATCACCCCCCCCCCCCTGTCACAAACTGACACCAAGCAGGTTTTTTTTTTTTTTTTTTCCTGATTACTGCATAGTGTCAGTTTGTGACAGTTAGCAGTGTTAGGACAGTTACTGTAACCCCCCTGTAGGTCTAGGGTACCCCCCTTACCCCCCCTAATAAAGTTTTAACCCCTTGATCACCCCCCCTCACCAGTGTCGCTAAGCGATCATTTTTCTGATCGCTGTATTAGTGTCGCTGGTGACGGTAGTTAGGGACGTAAATATTTAGGTTTGCCGTCAGTGTTTTATAGCGACAGGGACCCCCATATACTATCTAATAAATGTTTTAACCCCTTGATTGCCCCCTAGTTAACCCTTTCACCACTGATCACCGTATAACCGTTACGGGTGACGCTGGTTAGTTTTGTTTATTTTTTATAGTGTCAGGGCACCCGCCGTTTATTACCGAATAAAGGTTTAGCCCCCTGATCGCCCGGCGGTGATATGCGTCGCCCCAGGCAGCGTCAGATTAGCGCCAGTACCCCCCCTAATAAAGTTTTAACCCCTTGATCGCCAGTGTCGCTAAGCGATCATTTTTCTGATCGCTGTATTAGTGTCACTGGTGACGCTAGTTAGGGACGTAAATATTTAGGTTCGCCGTCAGTGTTTTATAGCGACAGGGACCCCCATATACTATCTAATAAATGTTTTAACCCCTTGATTGCCCCCTAGTTAACCCTTTCACCACTGATCACCGTATAACTGTTACGGGTGACGCTGGTTAGTTAGTTTATTTTTTATAGTGTCAGGGCACCCGCCGTTTATTACCGAATAAAGGTTTAGCCCCCTGATCGCCCAGCGGTGATATGCGTTGCCCCAGGCAGCGTCAGATTAGCGCCAGTACTGCGAACACCCACGCACGCACCGTACACGCACCATACACCTCCCTTAGTGGTATAGTATCTGATCGGATCAATATCTGATCCGATCAGATCTATACTAGCGTCCCCAGCAGTTTAGGGTTCCCAAAAACGCAGTGTTAGCGGGATCAGCCCAGATACCTGCTAGCACCTGCGTTTTGCCCCTCCGCCCGGCCCAGCCCAGCCCACCCAAGTGCAGTATCGATCGATCACTGTCACTTACAAAACACTAAACGCATAACTGCAGCGTTCGCAGAGTCAGGCCTGATCCCTGCGATCGCTAACAGTTTTTTTGGTAGCATTTTGGTGAACTGGCAAGCACCAGCCCCAGGCAGCGTCAGGTTAGCGCCAGTACCGCTAACACCCACGCACGCAGCGTACACCTCCCTTAGTGGTATAGTATCTGAACAGATCAATATCTGATCCGATCAGATCTATACTAGCGTCCCCAGCAGTTTAGGGTTCCCAAAAACGCAGTGTTAGCGGGATCAGCCCAGATACCTGCTAGCACCTGCGTTTTGCCCCTCCGCCCGGCCCGGCCCAGCCACCCAAGTGCAGTATCGATCGATCACTGTCACTTACGAAACTCTAAACGCATAACTGCAGCGTTCGCAGAGTCAGGCCTGATCCCTGCGATCGCTAACAGTTTTTTTTGTAGCGTCTTGGTGAACTGGCAAGCACCAGAGGCCTAGTACACCCCGGTCGTAGTCAAACCAGCACTGCAGTAACACTTGGTGACGTGGCGAGTCCCATAAGTGCAGTTCAAGCTGGTGAGGTGGCAAGCACAAGTAGTGTCCCGCTGCCACCAAAAAGACAAACACAGGCCCGTCGTGCCCATAATGCCCTTCCTGCTGCATTCGCCAATCCTAATTGGGAGCCCACCGCTTCTGCAGCGCCCGTACTTCCCCCATTCTCATCCCCAACCAAATGCAGTCGGCTGCATGAGAGGCATTTTCTTTATGTCCTCCCGAGTACCCCTACCCAGCGAACCCCCCCAAAAAAGATGTCGTGTCTGCAGCAAGCGCGGATATAGGCGTGACACCCCCTATTATTGTCCCTCCTGTCCTGACAATCCTGGTCTTTGCATTGGTGAATGTTTTGAACGCTACCATGCACTAGTTGAGTATTAGCGTAGGGTACAGCATTGCACAGACTAGGCACACTTTCACAGGGTCTCCCGAGATGCCATCGCATTTTGAGAGACCCGAACCTGGAACCGGTTACAGTTATAAAAGTTAGTTACAAAAAAAAGTGTAAAAAAAAAAAAAAACACAAACAAAAATATAAAATAAAAATAGTTGTCGTTTTATTGTTCTCTCTCTCTCTATTCTCTCTCTATTGTTCTGCTCTTTTTTACTGTATTCTATTCTGCAATGTTTTATTGTTGTTATGTTTTATCATGTTTGCTTTTCAGGTATGCAATTTTTTATACCTTACCGTTTACTGTGCTTTATTGTTAACCATTTTTTTGTCTTCAGGTATGCCATTCACGACTTTGAGTGGTTATACCAGAATGATGCCTGCAGGTTTAGGTATCATCTTGGTATCATTCTTTTCAGCCAGCGGTCGGCTTTCATGTAAAAGCAATCCTAGTGGCTAATTAGCCTCTAGACTGCTTTTACCACCAGTGGGAGGGAATGCCCCCCCCCCCCAACATCTTCCGTGTTTTTCTCTGGCTCTCCTGTCTCAACAGGGAACCTGAAAATGCAGCCGGTGATTCAGCCAGCTGACCATAGAGCTGATCAGAGACCAGAGTGGCTCCAAACATCTCTATGACCTAAGAAACCGGAAGCTACGAGCATTTTATGACGTAGATTTCGCCGGATGTAAACAGCGCCATTGGGAAATTGGGAAAGCATTTTATCACACCGATCTTGGTGTGATCAGATGCTTTGAGGGCAGAGGAGAAATCTAGGGTCTAATAGACCCCAATTTTTGCAAAAAAGAGTACCTGTCACTACCTATTGCTATCATAGGGGATATTTACATTCCCTGAGATAACAATAAAAATGATTTAAAAAAAAAAAAATGAAAGGAACAGTTTAAAAATAAGATAAAAAAATAATAATAATAAAGAAAAAAAAAAAAGCACCCCTGTCCCCCCTGCTCTCGCGCTAAGGTGAACGCAAGCGTTGGTCTGGCGTCAAATGTAAACAGCAATTGCACCATGCATGTGAGGTATCGCCGCGAAGGTCAGATCGAGGGCAGTAATTTTAGCAGTAGACCTCCTCTGTAAATCTAAAGTGGTAACCTGTAAAGGCTTTTAAAGGCTTTTAAAAATGTATTTAGTTTGTCGCCACTGCACGTTTGTGCGCAATTTTAAAGCATGTCATGTTTGGTATCTATGTACTCGGCCTAAGATCATCTTTTTTATCTCATCAAACATTTGGGCAATATAGTGTGTTTTAGTGCATTAAAATGTAAAAAAGTGTGTTTTTTCCCCAAAAAATGCGTTTGAAAAATCGCTGCGCAAATACTGTGTGAAAAAAAAAAATGAAACACCCACCATTTTAATCTGTAGGGCATTTGCTTTAAAAAAAATATATAATGTTTGGGGGTTCAAAGTAATTTTCTTGCAAAAAAAAATTATTTTTTTATGTAAACAATAAGTGTCAGAAAGGGCTTTGTCTTCAAGTGGTTAGAAGAGTGGGTGATGTGTGACATAAGCTTCTAGATGTTGTGCATAAAATGCCAGGACAGTTCAAACCCCCCCCAAATGACCCCATTTTGGAAAGTAGACACCCCAAGCTATTTGCTGAGAGTCATGTTGAGTCCATGGAATAATTTATATTGTGACACAAGTTGCGGGAAAGAGACAATTTTTTATTTTTTTTATTTTTTTTTGCGCAAAGTTGTCACTAAATGATATATTGCTCAAACATGCCATGGGAATATGTGAAATTACACCCCAAAATACATTCTGCTGCTTCTCCTGAGTACGGGGATACCACATGTGTGAGACTTTTTGGGAGCCTAGCCGCGTACGGGACCCCGAAAACCAAGCACCGCCTTCAGGCTTTCTAAGGCTGTAAATTTTTGATTTCACTCTTCACTGCCTATCACAGTTTCGGGGGCCATGGAATGCCCAGGTGGCAAAAAAAACCCCCAAATGACCCCATTTTGGAAAGTAGACACCCCAAGCTATTTGATGAGAGGTATAGTGAGTATTTTGCAGACCTCACTTTTTGTCACAAAGTTTTGAAAATTGAAAAAAGAAAAAAAAATTTTTTTTTCTCGTCTTTCTTTATTTTCAAAAACAAATGAGAGCTGCAAAATACTCACCATGCCTCTCAGCAAATAGCTTGGGGTGTCTACTTTCCAAAATGGGGTCATTTGGGGGGGGTTTGTGCCACCTGGGCATTCCATGGCCTCCGAAACTGTGATAGGCAGTGAGGAGTAAAATCAAAAATGTAAGCCCTTAGAAATCCTGAAGGCGGTGCTTGGTTTTCGGGGTCCCGTACGCGGCTAGGCTCCTAAAAAGTCCCACACATGTGGTATCCCCGTACTCAGGAGAAGCAGCTAAATGTATTTTGGGGTGCAATTCCACATATGCCCATGGCCTGTGTGAGCAATATATCATTTAGTGACAACTTTGTGCAAAAAAAAAAAAAAAAAAAAAAAAAAAAAATTGTCACTTTCCCGCAACTTGTGTCAAAATATAAAACATTCCATGGACTCAACATGCCTCAAAGCAAATAGCTTGGGGTGTCTACTTTCCAAAATGGGGTCATTTGGGGGGGGGTTTATGTCATCTGGGCATTTTATGGCCTTCAAA